>JAJEJO010002080.1:747817-773499 GCA_020662805.1 Glaucomys volans
TGATGGTGGTGATGCTGGTAGTGATGGTGGTGAAGGAATGGTGATGGTGGTGGTGGTAATAAAGGGGGTGATGGTGGCAGTTATGATTATGACAAGGCTGGCATTTTTGGAGATGCACTGTGCAAAAGGGCTTATCCTTTTGTGCATTTTACAAGGGCAATGCCCATCTTGCTGGTTAGCAAGCTGAAGAGCCAGGGTTCAGATCCAGGGCAGACACTGGGGATCCTCACTGTGGGACACAGAGGAGGACATAGTCAGTTTCAGCCAGGGGGCACCAGGGAAGGTGTCTTGCTGCTGATGCTCCTCAACTGGTTCCTGGAGGAGGGGGAGAGGTACCAGAGGAAGGGCACAAGGCCGAAGGGCTAGGTGGGGTGTCAACTTAAATAAAGCAGGACTGTGGATGCAAATTGATTCTTGTCACTGGTGCTTGGGGTGGAAGGTAAGAGGGAGTGAGACGGGAGTCGGGTTCATCTGGGCTACCTTGGGGAGGTCTTGGGTGCTGGCTGAGGATGCTCCATCTCCTTTCAGGTAACATGGGTGGTCATGACTAACTTCGTGCTGAGAGCATCTCTGAAGTTCTCTTTAGAATCCTATGCAGCAGGGTCAGTGGGGGCAGCCCCAGGAGTTTTGTGGGTGTATGCACAATGTAGGGACCACAATCTAGGGGCACACAATGTTTCCAATATAAAATTAGGCACAGGGCCTGGAATGGGACTGGTGCAAGTGAGAGGCCCTGAGGTGCCAGCTTCCTTAGCATCCTGTTAAATCCTCTCTGGACAGTCTTTTTCCTTGAAGTCACACTCATTTCTGTATGATTGCAGAAGAACAGTGGTGTGTGTGTGTGTGTGTGTGTGTGTATGTGTGTGTGTTTGGGCTAGAACTGAGGAGTCTTCATTTTGTCATGACATCCACCAGCATTTGGAGGGGGCCCAAATCCCAATCTCTTTCTCCTGGAGCTGGCTAACCGTGGCCACTCTGGACCCAGTATCATCTTACGCCCTGAACATCAGTTTTTTTCACTGCATAGGGTCTCACGATGGTTGATATTCAGGACATAATTCCCAGAGTGTTCTTGCCTTGCTAAATTTCAGTTTGTATGTCTTTCATCAAATATTTGGCTTAGCTGGGGCTGGTTGGCATATTGTGTTAGCTCAAAGTGATTTATTGTCTCAGTGTCTTCCATTCAATACAGAGAGGTAATATTTAGTGTGTCAGTGGGGATTATGTTGTAATCTCAAGAAAAATACAGGAAGTTGAGTAGTGAAAAAATTCCAAGGAGAAAGAACCAAGTAGTTATTAAAATAGACTTTTCTAATAGATGTTCATTCGCTGAAAGTTACATCCACAACTTCATTTCTCATCAAAGAGTCTCAAAAAGCCAATTTTCAGTAGTTTTTATCCCTCCTTGCAGCTGAATATTTGGGGGTATTTTAAAGTGATATCATAAAATAGATTGAAAATGAAGTCCTATAAATGATCTTTAATCAGCAGGCCCTGTTGCTTTATGGAACAGAAAACAGTGAACAAAAGACTATGATTTTAATTCAAGGAAAGAGAGCTATTTATTTTAAGTATTTCTGCAGAATGGTGGAAGTAATTTATTCAGTTATAATTAGACACATTGTAAAGTGGACGATTGTGAAGAGAGTGATTCTTGCTGGCTTTGGAGAGTTCGAGAAGGCTCTTCAGTACAATTCTTTGCTATCCCTCTGCAGATCCTGGTGCTAGAAATTAATCTGTGAAGCAGGGCCTAACCAAAGGAAAATGGAAGCTGGAACTGTTCATATTCCTTCTTTTTCATCCTGAAAATGGGTTTTCCTTCCTTCTGTCTCCTCAAGACACTCTTGTTGCAAGTATTTAAATTGGAGAATCACATAGGTGTGAGATGGAGATGACTTGGTTTATCATTAGGTAATGGAAAAAACCTTGAGGTGTTCAGTCAAAGGGAAATTACATGTGCATCTACAGTGAATGTTGGCAATTTAAACAGCCTATGTCATCTGGGAATGCATTAATAGAAATACAGGGAATAGATCACTGGAGGTGATTGATTGATAGTTGAAAATTCTTGCTTTCTTTCAATAAGCATTTATCGGGTGCTTATGTGTAGGACTAGGGAGGCATTGGTGAACAACACTTTGGTGATCAGAGACTTTGGAATGAGACAGGTAAGTGGACAGATAGTTACAAAATAGCAAAATAAAGGATGAGAGAAGTATAAAACTTTACGTAGAAGCAGGGAGAAGGAGAGGGAGAGGTAACAACAGCCTTTACAATGACTCAGAGGTAAGCTAGCTTGGCACACTGGGAAAGCAAAATGTTCAATGTGGCTGGAGCCTGGAGTTGGAGGGTAAGACATAGTGCAGGTGAAAGGGGTGAGTGGTCAGATGCTGCAGAGAAGTACTGACCATGATGGGAGTAACCTAGGCAGTTACCCCAGGGCAGTGGGAATAATAATTTCAAGCAGTGATATGCTGTGACCAGCTTTGCTTTGTGAAAGTATCATTTTCACTTCAATGCCAGGAAAATGGATGGAGAAGGCAAGATGGCGGCAGGGATATTAGGAAACAGCTTTGAGAGGGATGATGATGCCTGGAGGAGATAATGGTGGCCTCAATGGGAGTCATGGCTTTGGGGGAGAAGGGATCAAGTGACTAGACCTGAGAACTCTTTGGAAGGATGGATTGAACCAGGAAGGTGGTCACTTGAGTGTTTGGGGAGGAGATAGTCAAGGATGATGAGTGGTTGGGAATGAAGGAGCCTCTGTCCTTGAATACAGTGTTTGGTTGTGTGGGGACAAGAGGGCAGTTCAGGTTTGTGTGCACTCAGAGTGGGAGTGCTCGTGGGGCATTGCAGTGGGGAGGTCTGGTAAATGGTTTGAGTCTGAACCTGGAGGCTGGAATCTTGGAGCCATTTGTACTCAGATGGTCATTGAATCCTGTGAATGAATGGATACCCATGTGGTGGACAGGGCCCTGGGACCCACCCAACATGCCTGGTGGCACTGAAGGTAGGATGCCCCATCCTGGACACTTTCTTTGTGTACTTGTGCATGACAGAATCAGAGTCCAGAAGTTCCAGCCGACAGGTGCTCAGTTGGCAGCAGATGGGACTGTCACATCATTACCAATACCTGGAAAAGCAATTGGAAGGTGGGGAACTTTCTTAATTTTTCTTTCCTTTTCTAAAGACTCATGATAGAACTTTTATTCTACATATATCCACAAATGCTTGTACAAGAAAGAGTCTACTTCTAAAACTTTCATCTGTTTTTTTTTCATCGTGCAGTGAGAAAAGTTAATGACATGCTTAATTGTTTCAGAGACTTTGGGTGGCGCCCTAAAGACAGCACACACCCCAGAGGGAGAGCTGATTGTTGTTCACATGTAGATGCTGGGTCGCAACTGGAAGGGCCACGTACAGGCAGGGGGTGGGGTGCCTGCGCAGAGACCAGCCAGCTGACCCAGCACGGGAAGCAGTGAAAGAGGATGTGCCAGGAGCTGTTTGAGGCACAGGCCCTGGAAGGAGGGGACTTTGTTACAAGCTGTGGTCAAGCAGAACCCTGTGACCACTTGTCCAGGACTCTGTAGAGGGTACTATGCATGAGGTGGGATGTGCCTTTTAGTAACCACCATGGTCTAGTCTGTTTGCCCTGGTCACTCAAATGGCCATTTCCCCCCATATTTTTCATTGGTGCATTATCGTTGAACATAGTGGTGGAATTTGTTTTTACATATTTGTACAGACACACAATATGATGATATAATTTGACCAATATCACTCTCCAGTGTTTCCCCTTTTCCTCCTCTCCTCCCTCTCCTTAGTCCCTTTCCTCTACTCTGCGATCTTCCTTCGATTTCCATGAGATCCCCTCCCCTTACCTTTTCCTTTTTCATTTCTAGCTTCCATACCTGGGAGAAAACATAAGACTCTTGTATTCTGAGGTTAGCTTATTTCACTTAATGTGTTCTCAAGTCCCATTCATCTCCATGAATGACAGGCAGGGACAGAGAGGTGGTGGACCCCATGTTGGGTATGTTCCTACCATTCCCAGGACTGGTGAGATGGGCTCATTGTGACAGACTGTTTGGGCAACGTGGTTTATGTTGACCCCCTGCTTTGCTCCTGGGAGTCTGGACTCCTGGTATGTTCTAGGCAGAGGGTGTTGATGTGACCACCCCTGGTAAAAACTTTGGGCATGAATCTCTAATGAGCATCCCTAGCAGGCAACATGTCACATGTTTTGACAACTCGTTGGAGGAATTCAGTAGGTCCTGTGAGACTCTCTTGAGTCTCTGGAAGCTTGTGTCTGGTCTTTGGACTTGATTCCATGCATCTTTTCCTTTGACTGATTTTATCTTGAGAATCATAGCATGGATCCAGCTCTCTGCTGGATCCTGAGAATACTCCTAGTAAATAATTGAGCCCAAGGTCGGTCTTGGGGACCCCAGAGAACCTTCTTGCTTGCATGGATAGATGTTCACCTAGTTTGTCTCAGCGCCCAACAAAACTAGCCTTCTCCCTTCACCCCAGCCATCCACGGTGCTTTCCTCTATTCCAGTTTTCAGCTGAATTTCTCAAAGAATTGCCTCTACTCCTGTTGCCTTCTTCCACTCCTCCTTCAGCCTCTGCCAGACTGCCTTCCCCTCCTCTAATCTGTTTCTGCCACAATCCTTACCTCTATGTCATTGAGTGAGTCACTTCCAGTCACCCTCCCCCCTGCAGCCTTTGATGCCAGGCACCAGTCCCAGCAGCTCCTCGTGGAGGCTCCCTCCCCCCCTGGCATCTTGACGTGGAGGCTTCTGGCATCTCCTTGTGCAGGGCCCATGGTTTCTGGAGGGAGAGGGGGAGGTTGCATGGGAAACTTGGCAAGTACCCAGTTCTTGCTCTGGGAGGTGGACCAGAACCTCTGGGGAGAGGAACCTGCACAAGGTCTCTTAAGGAGACCAGGCCCAATTCCTCCCCTCATCCGAGAGCTGTCATCTCACTTACCCCCTATGTTTCCATAACAGGGCACCCTAAATTGGCACCTCCAACTGAGCCTCCTCTTCAGAGACTGGACCCAAGCCAGTCAGGTCCTGCCCACTCTGCACCCCAGCATTGCTGCATATGTCCAGGCTAGCAGGTCTTGGAGCCCACTGCCTATCACCGCAGAGGCCCCAGCAACTTTCCTGCCTGAGTGTAACCGCACTATCACCCTCCTGTGTAAAGCTCTTAGCATCTCCCCAGTATTCTCACATCTTGGGGCTGGCATTTGGTGGGGCTTGGTGATTTTTTTGTTGAATGAGTGAGTGAATGCATGAATGTGTAAGTGTTAGATTTTATTGGAGTGCAGTTAGCAGCCCTGTGAGCCCTTTAGGCAGATCAAGAGCCAGAGCTGAGGTTTAGAGGCAGCGAGCTGTTGAATTGATATGAGATCCATTTGCTGAAGACTCTGCAAAGTGGAAAGGAGGAAGAGGGCGGGGTGAGCAGAAGTGGGCACCCCTTGCCTTTGTCTAAGAGTCTTCAGAAAAGCAAGCAGGGACTTTTGGAAACTACTCAGAGTGGACCAGAGAGAGGCTTCTGGTCACCAGCTCCGAGCTGTCATGCTCAGAAGAGCCTCCCGACTGAGCATAGGTGCCATGATGCAGGCAGGGCCTCCTGGGAAGTGTCCCCACTGGCTGCTTGCCCCTGGATGAGTCTTCCATGCCTCTGCTCACACGCCTGTCAAGTGGGGATGCTGATGCCTGCCTTGAGGGGTGCTCATGGGAGTTGCTGAGCGTGGAGTAGTGGCTCTCGAGAGTGAGGTTTTCTTTTTGCTGGTGGCATGGTGGAGGCGGCATTGGCAGTTACAGTTGGGCTTCAAAGCTCCGTGGGGTGGATACTGTGTCTGCTCACCAAAAAGGCATCTCTAGTCCCTTGCATGGAGTCTAGTTGGTAACAGGTACTTGGTGCAAGTGATTGACAGTGTGACTGTGCATGAATGCTGATTATTTAATGTAGGTGGGCTGACTGGCACGGTTGCTGCCATATGGTCGCTATTCAGCAAATTGTCACTGTAGCTCTCATTGTTTACCTTGTGGTGAGATGGGAAGGGGCGATTTCCTTTTAGAGGCAGTAAGGTTTCTTGAGGCCTGGGATGGGGCCGTACACATCCACAAGCCCTGCTTCCATCAGGAAGGGCTGTCTTCCCAGCAGGGAGTTGCTCTCCTTTTGAGGGGAGGGAATGTTTCCTGCAGGGCCGAGTCCCAGCCATTTCCACAGAGGGCTCAGGGGATACTCTGTTCTGCCACCTTCACAGCTTCGGTTCCTGATGTGGTGCAGCCCTGGGCCCCATGGCCTCACTTGCTCTGTTCCCCTTAAATGCTGGCTCACAGTTGTGACCTTCCTCCCAGCCTCCCGCTCACATCTGTCATTTTTATTTGGGCATTTAAGTCCTTTTAGAACTTTGCACCTGATTCACTGTTTCAAGGTCTTCTCTGCGCAATGCCAGGCGCTTGCAGGTGCCTGGGGCATGGGCACATAGGTTGTTTCATTTGAATCCGCTTAGCAATTTCTTTTGCATTGCTCCATCCAGGCAAATGAGGGAGGGGGCCGTGGATAGCATGGGAACTAGCAGGGCTGGAGTCAGGCTCCAGTCTTTCTCCACAGTGAGTGCTCTCTTCTGTGCCACTGTGACCTGGAGGAAAGCCCTTCAGAGGCCACCATCTCCAGATCAAGGGTGCCCGAAGGCTAACTGGGAGATGACCAGGCTTTGGAAATTTCTGCAGTAGTTGCTTCATGCGGATCCCGTCTCAAGAAACTGTTCCAGGAATGACAAGCAAGAGTGATTGACGGCTGCTGTATGTATCCCAAAGTCTTACATAAATGTTATTTCAGCTTGCTGAGTTGCAAACTGTTGATGGGTGAATTGTGAAGACGACCACTCGACTGCAGGACCTTCCATGAAGAGGTGGACTCTTTCTCCATCCTTTGAATCTGGACTTGGACATGTGACTTATTTTGGCCAATGGGATGGTAGCAAAGGTGACCCAGGCTGATGTCTGAAAAGTGCTTGTGCACTGTCTTTGTTCTCTAGTTCTTGAGATCCCTGCAGCAGCTTTGGTCTGAGGAAGCTCAGATTAGCCACCTGCTGCTGATGTCACATATGTGGCCCAGTCGCCCCTTCATCCTTGCAAATAACCAGCCAGCCCTAGAAGCAGAGCCTCCTGGCCAAGCAGTAGCTGATCACAGATACATGATGGAGCCTGGCTGAGATCAGCAGAACCACCACCCAGTGGAGCCTGTGTCCAAGCTCTGACCCACAGAATCATGAGGTCCAAATGGTCATTTGAAGCCTGTAAATGTCAGGGGTAGTTTGTTACACAGCAAAAGCTAACTGATACAGCTGACTTACTGGCCAGTGTTGTTTTTTTTTTTTTAATTAATCAAAGATTTTTTTTTAATTACAAATGGGTTTGCTTCAGGATTTCTTAAAGAGAACTCTTTATCAGGGACTGTGAACTATCATCCAGTTTGTCATCTTGGCATTTGTATTGTCATTTCCCAGAAGACATGTGGTTTCTTGAACATTGATTTCCAAGTTCGCAGGGAGTCTTGGGCCTGAGTGTGAGGGACATTGGGATCCTGAGAATTCATGATCCAGGAAGTAAGAAATTTAGCTGAAATGTTATCCTGAGCACAGCTCTGGTGGTTGGGAGTAATTGACTGAAAACTCTAAACTGCTTGGATTCAGCATTGTAAAAGATAATTTCACACACAGTGGTTCCGTAAGGGTATTAAGTCTCAAAAAAGTAAACTGGATTAAGAAGGCCTAGTGACTAGGAAGCCCTGAATGGGACATTAATAACCACAAGTGTGGTGGAAATCGAGGAACAACAGACTCAAGCAGAAGTAAAGTAGGATGAGTTCCAAGTTAGCTCTCGTATCCTGCAACAGAAGGGCTCATCCCCCGTATTAATAATAAAAAAGCACCTTACTGCCCACCCCCCATGACCTGGAGATTTGCTGACTCTTGTCCATTTAGAAGTAGGTCTTCCTCTAGAACTTCTCTCTGTACACTCTGTGTGTGTGTGTGTGTGTGTGTGTGTGCGCGCGCGCGCACGTGCGTGTGCACATGTGCAGGAAACGTATGTTCTAGGATAATTATTGCAGCCTTTCTTGTACTTGGAAAAGACTGAACCTAATGCAAATGTCCACACTGTGGTGTGTTATTAAAGAGGAAGACCCTGATCTCTAAGCATCGATGGAAAAATATCTGACCACTAGAACTTTGTCTAGTGCTTTGTCAGCTGTATAATAAAAGGGCACACACAGTTATGTGCACACAGAGAAATATGCGTAAATTATCCCCAAAAGAAAATGCAAGAAATTGCCAAGAGTGAATGCACAGGGAGGGAATCGGGTGACTTGTGACCAGGGGTAGGAGGAAGATTTCATTATATACTCCTGCATTTTTTTCTATTTCTAAATTATTTTTATAGAAGTGTTCCAAGAACTATGTAAAATGTTGCTGTTTCATGTTAAGTCCCTTGAAGCTGTGTGCCCTCCTGCAGTGAGCCCACGGTGACCTGATACTACAGTTGTTCCAGTTCTGAACCCAGAGGAGGAGGAGAAGGAGGAGGAGGAAAGATCTGCATGGCAAAGGTTCAGGACATGGACTTGCAATCTTACGTGGGCTCTGGGTTTGGTGTGACTCATTCCCAGATGGATGAATGGCAAAGGGTCAGGACATGGACTTGCAATCTTACCTGGGCTCTGGGTTTGGTGTGACTCATTCCCAGGTGGGGTGAACTTGGCTACTTACACTTGGGAGAGAGGAAGCTCAGTGGTTAGGGCACAGTGCTGTCTGGCTTAGCTCCAGGCTCACCCACTGACCCCAGCACTCCCTGGGTTGATGTCTTTAGAAAATTAGAATTTTCAGTCATGGTTAGAATGGTGTGGACAGGAAGCAGGCTGCTCTTGTGGGGGGTGAGTGCCTCATGCTTGGGGGTGTGCCCCCTGTCATGGGCTCGGGCAGTGCTGAGCTAGGCCTGTGGTCTTGGCACTTTCTGAGAACCTTCAGCTCGCGGCCGTTCTCCGGGGCCTTGAATGCTAATTCAGGAAAAATCAAGCAGATCAAGCAGCTGCAGCATGTGAGGACGCAGGAAGCGTGCAGGGGGCCTGGGAAAGCCCTGTGGCTCCAGTGAGAGGAGTCAGAGAAAATAAGGATTGAAACATAATTGGGGAGAAAGATTCAAGAAGAAGACACGTGGAGAAGGAGACAGGCGGGGAGCCAGGGCTCCCGAGGAAGCTGCAGCCTCCCACCGAGTCCTCCAGAGGCAGAGCAGCGCTTCCTGCTTGGGCTACCACGTCTTTCCATTAGATTAAATGGATTTATTTTGGTGGAAATGGGCATTTCAGTTAGTGAGACACGTGGGGCGACTTTGTTACCACTTTACGGTGGGATTTCTGCAGCGATTCTCAAGGTGGAAGCAGCTTGGCTGAATATCTGATCTGAAGCCTGCGTTTTACAAAGGATTGAATTTGTGCCCAGAGATGGTGAGTGGCTCCCCCAGGGCCACAGAGGAAGGGGTGAGGGAAGCCTCAGGTGTCTGCTCTCCACTCTGCTCTTGCTGTTTTACATGATAGTGGTTCTGCATCCACCTGGTTTGGGCAGTCAACTCTTAACACATGGGAGCAGTGTCCATGGCAGGGTGTGGCTATGAAAGGCTCCAGGGCTGTGTCTGGGGACCAGTGGGGCCTGCAGCTGGGCTGGGGAAGGTCATGCAGGAGGATCTCTTTTGACTGGATCTCCAGGTGGGTCGGGGAAGGTGCTGGTGCCCTGACCCAGGGGAGGGGGCTCTGTAGCCGGGGAGAGAACCAGGTGAGGTCAGGCTGCGGACTTCAGCCTGTACCATTGCAGATGACAGCCGGCTTGTCTATGGAGGGCCTCCCTGGGCCCAGCACCAAGACCCTCAGCTCTTTCATTTTGTTCAGTCCTCACTGACCGTGTGGGGTAGATGCTACTCTTCGTCTACAAGTGATGAAAAGGAGGCTATGGGAGATGAGGCGGCCTGCCCAGAGCTACATGGCTCACATCTCTCAGGCCTGGGGAGGGAGGAGCTCCGGTCTGCCTGTTGCTAGGTGCTCGCTGTCCCTGTGTCCAGCCATGTTGGGTGGCCTGTGTGACCAGCTCTGGCCTGGTCGGCTGCTTCCTGCTGTGGGTTTGAGCATTGCCCTGAGCTTGGAGAAACCTGCCTGGGGCCCTGCATGCCAGGGGCCCTCCCAGGTCCCAGCCTCCTGCCTCATTGCTCAGTGAGCAAGCAGTGTGTAGAGAGCCTCTCTCTGGAGCTCACCGAGGCCGGGCCTGGGCTCAGGACTCCACGACTTGCTGCAGTGGAACCTCAAAACCATTGCACATGTAATCGATTGACAGGGAGCATGGGCTCCTCCAGATGAGGGAACTCCAGGTTGCCCAGCTGTGGATGGGCTGTGGGTAGGACTGGAATCAGGCAGGGAGATGGAACTGGGTCAGGGCTCCTCCCTGCTGTCGTGGGTCTCTCTCCTCAGCTGTGGGGCTGAGGCCTCTTGGAACAGAGAGAGAGAGAGAGAGAGAGAGAGAGAGAGAGAGAGAGAGAAAGAAATAGAAACAGAGTCAGTGGGGGCAGCCAAAGGAGCCTGCCTGTTGTCAGGAGCTGCTTCAGTCCCTGAAGGAGCCAGGGGGTCAGAGCAATCTCTGACTGCCTGGTGGCAGGGTCTTCCCATTCCCCTTTGGCACTGGCCACCTTTGAGAAGAGCCAGGGTTCAGCTGGCATCTCATGGCTGCCTGTGTCAGCCCTTCCCCACCACCGTCCTGTTCTTTGAACCATCTATTAAGGGTAGCCAATGTTTCTATAATCAGGGAGATGGTATTTCAGGCTGTGGTTTTGTTTGGTCTCTGTCACAACTATTCCATTCTGCTGTTAGAGCCGAAAACCTGCTTAGAAAGTAAGGAGATGAGTGGGCAAGTCTGTATGGCAATAAAACTTTATTTAGAGAACAGGTAGAGGACCAGATGTGGCCCACAGGCTGTAATTTCCTCTGTGCTGGAGAAAGAGAACTGAGCTCTTGGGGGTCAGGAGACCTGGGTCACAGTCCCTGGTTGCCTCTCATTCACCATGTCACCCTTTACCCATCTGGGCCTCCTCTCCTTCTCAAGAGTAGGTGCAACTAGATGGCCAAGGTGTGGTCAGGAGAGGAGCTGGGGTGACATTCTGAGGACCCTGAGTAGGCAGGTCAGGATCACGAATATAAGGGGATTGTGAGCTGAGAGTTGGCATTGCCTCTAGGTTCTGATGTCTCTTCTGGTACCCATCACTGGAGCGGACTGAGCAGGGGGCCTCTGAGACAGAAGCATGTCATGGACCTTGGAGGACCAAGGGGAAGGGCTGGGAGAAACGTCTTGCAATAAACCCCAGAGCTGTTGTGTGCAGAATGAAAAGTCCGCAGAGAGGGGGACTCTAGAACAGTTACGGATGAAGGTGTTCATGTACGCTGCTTCATGGACTTTAGCTTGGAAAATTAATTAGTTTTATTAAGACAATGAGATCACCACAGATTGGCTGAGGCCAAGGATTCGGTGGAGCTGAGAGTGGGGTGTCTGGGGTGTTGCCTGGGAGGTGTGTGCATGTGAGTGTGGTGCAGGGGTGGAGGGTGTGTACTGACATCTTCATGGACTGGAAATGGAGGTAAGCCGCATGGTGATGGAGTCTGAAGCTGCTGGTTACTCAGGCCATTGGGTAGCCCCGGATAACAGATGTTCCTGGGGAGGCCAGAATCAGGAAAGGGGAGGGAAATGCAATTTTAATCATGACTCAGCTGCTACTTATTGAGCACCTACTATGCGTTAGGTCTTTTACTAAGCACTGTGATCACAGAATCGAAAGAGGTGGCCTTTGTCTCTATGGACCCTGTGGACATGATTTTATAGAAGATCCTGAGTGAGTGGAAGATGGAGAAGGAGCTGAAGTTTAGGCAGGTACTGCAGGAGGAGGTGTGGAATCAGGAAGACTGGCTTCTTATTAATTACTTGTGCCAGAGCAAATCTGCAGCTGCTCAGGTGAGCCAGGCACCAGGTGATTAAATAGCACATACTTTCTATAGGGCTTTGAAAAGCAGAAGAGCCAAACCCTAGTTTAGCTACTCAGAACCTTTGGGCCATGAGTCTAGCTGAGTAACTGAGTCTCCCACTTGGCTATGGGTTTAAGTACCAAAATAGTGATTAAAAAAAAAAAAACCTTAATAAAGTTTCTGGTAGAGAAATTAGTGTTCTCTGTTTAGAGAGAGGGCTTTGTAAAATTCATTTCATTGTGACTGTGTTCTGAAACAAAAGATCAGATGGCATTCAGGTGCCTCAAGGTCAGAATCAGGAAACACACACACACACACACACACACACGCACACGCACACACACACTGAACTTGGTGCTTTTCTGCATCACTTCCTTAGGGGCTGTGTGAGATCTTTGTCCTTGTTTCCAGTGGCCTCTGATTATTGCATTTTTTGAGATCTTTTGTTTGCTTTGAATAGTCTGTTTCCCACCTTGCCAACAGCGTCTCTCTCTGGCAATCCCTGTATTCTTTGTTAGTTTTCATTTTATTTGTTTACATTGCGTAAGAGATAGACGTTCATGCAGAAAACTCTGAGAACGACCTGCTGGAAGAAGAAACTCATTACTTAAAATTCTACCACTCAGAGACCCTTAAATGGGAACATTTTGACTCAGATCCTGTCTCTCTGTCTTAGTGCCTCTCTTATATCAAAATGGGGGTTGCAGGGTACATATTGCATGATCTGTTCTTTCTTCCACATAATATCATGAACATCTGTTAAAAATGTGTTTCTACACTCTTACTTTATGCATATGCATATGTTTTTGGAAAACCTCTTTTATAGAAGCATTGAAATGTATATTAAAGAATAGAGAATAAAATAATGACACCTGTGAGCTTGCTCCCCAGCTCCAGCGGTTGCTGATATCATGCCATGCTGGCTGCATCTTATCCCACTTGCCTTTGTTTCCTCTGTGATATTTTATTTTGTTTTGTTTTTTGGAACCAGGGATTGAACTCAGGGACACTCGGCCACTGAGTCACATCCCCAGCCCTATTTTGTATTTTATTTAGAGACAGGGTCTCACTGAGTTGCTTAGGGCCTCGCTAAGTTGCTGAGGCTGGCTTTGAACTCACGATCCTCCTGACTCAGCCTCCCAAGTCGCTTGGATTACAGGCGTGCTCCTCTGTGATATTTTAAAACTACAATCCCAGACACATCACTTCTCTTGCAAATTCTTCAGAAGATATTGTTCTCACAGTGGCCCTCAACCAGGGCCAAGCCCCTTCCCCAGGGACGCTGGGCAATGTCTGGACAGTCTTGGTTGTAGCAGCTTGGGGTGTTGGGGTTGCTTTTGGCCTGTGCAGGTAGAGGCCAGGATGCCTCTCTGCATCCTATCATGCCAAGAATGATCTTTCACAACAAAAAGTATCAAATGTCATCAATGCCCAGGTTAAGAAACCCTTGGTCGAACAGATCGACACTTCAAAAACTGTAAATGTAGTTCTGTTTTCACAGCCGGACAAATTGATAATGATTCTTTAATATCACCAAATTTTTGATATCTAAATTGTATTTATGAATGTCTATCACCTTTAAAAATTTTTTTCTTTTTAAATGGCACATAATTGTACATACTATGATGTATAGTGTTAATAATTTAATACACATATAGTATAAAGATCTGATCAGAGTCATTAGCATTTCCCTCTCATTATTTCTTAGTGTTTGGAGGCTTCATGCTCTCCCAGTTCTTCATAAAATCCACATTAGGTTGTTGTGGACTGTAGTCACCCTATTGTGCTGTGGACCCTAGAACTTATTTCTCCTAGCTAACTCTCTTTTGGTGTCTGTTCCTGAACCTGGATATATTCCTTCTGCTTCCTAATCGCTAGCAATCACTAATCTACTCTTTTCGTTTTTGATAACTTCTCAATTAAAAAACAGACAGTCTGAGTCAGAACCTAAAAAGGTCTTTTAATTTCTTTTAAATAGGGAAGGCGAAGTTTCCCCTTCCCTATTCTTCGTGGCATTTATTTGTTACAGATGCCTGGTCATTTGTTCTGTAGATCTGCTGGATTTGGCTGACTGCCTCTTTGTGGTGGTGTTTACCGTGTTCTTCTGTCCTCTCTTTCCCGTAAGTCAAAGCTCAGACTGAGGAGGTGTTGGGGAAGGTCAGGTTCTGGCAGCCTGATGAACCCCTTATGCATATCCTTGCCAACCTTTGGGCTAATGCAGTGGTTTCTGAAGTGTGGGCCCTGGATCAGCAGTGCCATAGTTTCATCTCTTTTTATCACATATTTATGTAAATTTAATTTTATCAGCAAATCAATTTTTGAGTTAACAAATGATGGTGAAGAATTAATTCACTCACAAGAATTTATTTGTACCAATGCACCACTATCTTAGATATCCCAGAACACTACAAAAATGGTCATTGTTGCTCTACAATGTTTCATACACCTGGGTGAGGGGGGCGAGGTGGAGGTCAAATCTTACAACTAAATTGCTGTGTTTCAACATCTGTTTGGACTTCCTGTTATCATGTAGAAGGTGATATCCATGCTTGCCAAAATCTTCATTTGGCCCAAGCATGGTTGCTAATTTTTGCACCCCATCCCAGATCTACTGAATCAGATACTCTGGGGCCGGGCCTGGCATTCTGCATTTTGACAGGACTTCCAGCTGATGCTACTGCCCCCCAGGGTCTGAGAGTCAGTGTCCTGGGGGTTCTCACAGCCAATGATGGACATTGTCCAGACCACTTATTTCAGGAGGGATTGCAAACTGGTGAGTTTCTATTTCTTTCATCCCTTTTGCATTTATTAGCCTCTTCATGAAGAAGGATTTTCCTTCAGTCTCAAATCTTCGCTTACCCTGAAATATCATCTTCACGGGAAAGACAGGATAAATGCTTGATTTATTCCCCTTATTATTTTTTCTTCTTCATTGAGGCGTAATTTACACATGATAAAATGCACAAATCTTGACTGTATAGCTCAGTGAATTGTGCACATGTGTACACCCATGCCACCACCACCTTGGCCAAGGTGTAAGGCATTTCCAGAATCCTCCTCCTGCCCCCTTCCAACTGATGCCCACCCTGTCCCCAGAGTAAATAGTTGTGTTTAAACTATTTATGCTATGTCTCGCTGAAGAGTTTATTTTCTGTGTAATCAAAATAGTCATTTGTTTTATTCATGGTTTCTGGACTGGGTTGCGTGTTACAAATTACCTTATCCAGTCCAAGAGGATAAAATAATATATATTTTATATATACTTTATGTGTATATTATATATACTTTTATATATATTTAAATCTTGATCTAATTGTTTCAAATGACTAGCTAATTATCATAAACTCACTTATTGCTTCCTTTCTAGCCCCCTCACTGAATTGAAATGCCTTTTTTTAGCTTAGATTAAATTTTCTTATAAACTTGTGCCTCTGCGTGGGAGGTCTGTTGTTACATTTCTTTATTTCTCTCCACACCACAGCATTATGTTTCATTATTTGGCAGGCAAGCCACCTTAAATTCTTAAAGTAATCGTATTTTCAGGATTTTTTTTTATGACTGTTCTTGCTGAGTTTATTCTTTCAGATGAATTTGGAGTCATATTGTTAAGGCTCTTAAATTGGGATTTTTTGATTGGGATCACCCCAGCAATGTCACAAATTGACTATTACAGAGTATCCAAGAACAATGTCGTCAGTGGATTCAGGAATTCCTTTTTGGCTTCTCGTAAACTCCCTGGAGATTTGGATGGTTTTGTAAAATTCATTCTGAAATAATTTTTCAATTTATTTATTTTTTTTAGTTTGAGAAGTATGTTTTCTCATTTTTTCCCCCCAAATGGTTATTCTTGGTGATTTTTGTTTGCTTTTAAATTCAACTTTTATTGAAATGTCTGATTTTTTTTTTCTATTAGCCTTCCAGTCGACTGTTTTGTGTTTTCAAGTATACCGAGCGTCTACCAAAGGGATGGCCTCCTTTCTTCCAGACTGAGCTCCTCTTATTGCTCTTGCCCAACTGTGCTGGCCAGCACTTGGTGCGACGTTAGGTAACAGTGGTAGTGGGCATTCTTGCCTTTCCTTTCTCTATTGGGATCATCTCTGGGGTTTCTTCTTTAATTACTATGCTGAGTATTTTGTGGTATGTGTGTATTAATTTTTCATTGAGTTAAGCAACAGTTCTGAGTCTTTTTTCCTTATTAATTCATGCATAAATGAGGGATTTGATTAAATACTTTTTGTGTATCGGTTGACTTTAACCATAAAATCCTTGCTCTTTAATGTATCACCATGATGTCTATAATAGGTTCTGTTCTTGGGGTGAACCCTATGAGGACGTGACTTGCTTAAAAAACATTTCTTAGTTTCTATTTGCAAAGTTAATTTGGATTTTTGTTTATGTTTCCAAGTTAGATTGATCTTAAGTCCTTTTCCTCCCCTGATCTTCATCAAATCGTTATGTATTATGCTGCCTTTGTTTAAAAAAATAAAAACTTGCCAAAATGGACTAAACTAGGACTCCGTCGAGGCCTACATGTTTCTTTAAGGGATCGTTCTTTGACAAAGGAGAATACTTTTAAATAGAATGTTAACTTTTTTAAAACTGAAATTGGATCAAGTTAGAGTCTGTTTTACTTTCTGTCTTGTTAGACAGAAAATACTACTTAATCATTACAGATAAGTCAGGAAATTTCCAGAGTATGAAAGTTATTTTATTAAGGTCTGTAATACCCTGGGTAAAACCAGTGCCACTCTGGAGTGACACAGCAGGATGGGAGCAGAGGTGTTATTTCCAGTGTAGGCATGAACGGCGCTGTGCTGTCCCAGGGAGGAGCCCTGGGCATCTCTGGTGCTGCGGGTGAGGCCATGTCAGGGCTCAGCATGGACCAGAGTCTGAAAGGAAGCCATGGGCAGCGGGGCGTGGACGGATGTGACTGTAGGAAGCACTGCCGGGGCATGCCCAGGGACTGGAGGGCACTTCTGCGGGGCTGGAGGCGCTAACTCAGCAATAGGACATCAGGCTCTGTTAACGAACAGTGTGTTCATGTTTCCGTTTGTGTCCCAACATGTGCAGACTGGGGACTCACAGGTCTCACTGGTGTAGGTGCAAGATTAAGAACCTACCTTCATTTGCATTTATATGCTTAGCCAGCTGTCTCTGCACCAGTTACTGAAGACTTGACCTTGAACTGTGGCTTGTTTCTTGGACTTTTCTCTATTTCATTGATTAAAAAAAAAAAAAGATTGCTTTTAGTGCCATCTACACCTTTTATTGTTGTTGTTTGGAAATCCTCCGTATTTCCCAGAGTCTTGCTACATTTTTCTCGTTGCCTTATCTCTCCTGGTAAGTCTGCGTCTGAGTCCTGGAGCCCCTGGACTCTTACTCGTGTAAGCTTGATGGACAGATGTTTGCAATTTTCTTCTGTGTCCTGTAGTAGATTATTTTCAGAGGTGTGTACCTCTTGTGTCTTCTGATGTTGTCCTGGTTGTTTTGTAATGTGTAAAAGGTATGTCCTTTAAAAAAAAACAAAAACCTATAATTCTTAGGATGAGATCAGTTCTGCCATGTGTATTGAATAACCCCTCAGGCTGGGCAGTGCCAGTGTTACCGTGTGTGGTCACTGACCTGAGCCCTGTGACTGTTGGATAGGTCCTTCGATTTGGGGTTCGAGTGGTTCCTCTTGTACTGGTACCAGGACTGGTTTTATTTCTGCTCCTATACACTGATGGACTTTACCCTAGGGTGGGTCATGGAGCCAGGGAGAAGGCAGCCCATTTCAGCATTTCCTACTTTTCCTCGAAGTCAATGAAATATAACCCTTCTGAACCTGAAACTCATGTGGCTCAGTCTTGGAATGACATCGTGTTCTGGGGCACAAAGGAACTAAAGGGGCGATGAACTAACAGCTTAATCTCATCTATCAAAGCATCTCGATGGGACTCTGAGCACATATTTCACAACTTTCTTTTCTTCCTGCCCTTGCCCCACATGTAAAGTCTTTGTTTCATAGATTGGATCATTTTTCTGTCCTAAATTCATCCCTCTTATCTCCTGCCTCTGCAGTTCTTTCTCTGTTCTCAGGGTTCTTTCTCTGTTCTTGGGGTTCTGTCTCATACCCTACCCATGGACTCTCCCGGTGGGTGGGGAAGTGGGGGGGAGCAGAAGCCCAGGGACGCTGGCAGCTCTCAGTGGTAAGAGCGGGGAGGCAGGCAGTTGGCACAGATCACCTGGCAGGAGAGAAGGAGGGTGGGGTCAGGAAGGGCACACGGCAGAGCTCCGCTAGCTGGTGAAAAACCCAAGTTAGAAAAAGGGTTTCCGATTAGGGAAGAGGAGGAGGATGGAGAGGAGGGAGGTATGGGAGTGAAACTGATCAAATGTATTACTGGCAGGTTTGAAGAAAACCCACTATTCTGTGTAATTAAATATGCACCAAGAAAAAGATGAAAATCCCTTAAGATAAACTCTTAAAAAGGGAAATCAAAGGTGCTGCCTCTGGGCAGCTGAAGCCTCGCCGGGCTGCCTGTGTAGAGAGGGCTGGAAATCATACTCGCCCTCGGGGCTGGTGCCCCTTTCCCGGCGCTCTGCAGAACCACAGGGAGAGGCCCTGACCTGAGGGACCAGGACTCTGCCTCCCTCCTCACCTGTGGGCAGCGGAGCCTCTCAGAAATGCTGGGGAGGCCTTCTCTGCCTCCCTGTCCACACCCTGCCCCCTGGGCCAGTGTCAGGTTCTGAAACTAAACATGCAGTCACTGAGTGGGCTTGTGAGTGACCCGGTGCTGCATGGGGCCAGGTGAGAGCGATCAAGACAAGCAGGGCCTCATGGAGATGCTCCTGGAGCTCCCAGCTTGGCAGGGCAGATGGTGGGAAGGCATTACTAAATAGGCAGCAAATGCAGATGTGCTCATCCACGGAGGCGTGTGCGCACACGTACACACACATACACACACGCTTTGTGAATAGGTGTGAATTCAAGGTTGCGGTGAGTGGGTGCTTGTCTTGGTACTCATGTAGTTTCAGAATGAATTGGGGCACCTGTCCTGAGGGGTGTGGGAGAAAGGTATAGATGTCCCCCTAACTGAGAAACTCAGGACCCCAGCCAGGTCTGAATTGAAGAGTGGGTGACAGGTGGTAGCCTCCTGTTTAACTTATGTTTTTTTTTTTTTTCAAATCTGTTGGAGGCCAGTGAAGGCAGGGGGCTGGCGTGTTTGAGGCCTTACATCCCAGATCTCTTTACCAGCCGGACATCCCTCCATATTTCTGGGCCTTGTTCTTGTTACTGGGGTTTCTCCTGGGGTGCTGTACCCCAGGGAGGTGCTATTCTGCCTTCTACCCTCTCTATCTGACTATTTTGGGTGGCTGTGCTGGGTCAGGAGCAAAAAGAGTGAATCAACAACCCCAAGATTGTCAAGGGCCACAAACTGCCTGATTTGGTGTAGGGACTAGAAGTTTCCAAAGTTCTGAATTTTGTCATCTGAGATGGGACAGAGGCAGCAGTTGGTCTAAGAAGAGCCTGAGTGTAGCTCAGTTAGCAGCTGACCCTTTTGGAACCTATTTTTCCTTCTTTATGGCTGCCCGGGAGCGGGTCCAGGTCAGTGCCTCCTTGGACTGGAGGAGGGCCTTGGGCCATCTTCGTCCGCTCTTGTGGGCTTACCTGGTGCAGACTTGCTCTGCTTCTCTTCGTTTACACAGCCGGTACCCTGGTCCCCTTCCCAGGTGTGCATCTGGCTGGCATTGCCTCCTCCTGCTTGAAAATGCAGCATCCCTCCCACCAGGGTCGTCACCATGGACCAAAGGAAACCCTTTCTCAGCTCCTGTTCTTCCAGGGTGTCATCAGCAAGAAAGGGCTCGTGACATGTTAAAGTCTCCAGATCTGCAACTGGGGGAAGAAAGTGGGGGAACTCAGTCACTCAGAGGAGATCCATCACAACCAAGCAAAGCTGGAGGGTAGCCTCAGTCTGGCCTGCAAAGAATGGAGTTCTCTGGCCGTCTGGAACCCAGCTAGGCCCCCGGCTCTCTCCTCCTATATTTTACCCTCCCCGGATGAAATTCTCTTTGGAATGCCCAGCTGGTGAAGGACATGTCCTCGACTCCCACCCAGGGCCGTTTAGCTCTCTCTGGACCCAGCTCAGCCATAGGAGGCCACCTCTGCCCTGGGCTAAGTGTAGGCCTGGGCTCTGCCTCATCTCCCCTCTGGTGGATGCTTGAGTAGCAATAACATGGCCAGAGGGTGGCCTTGACCTATGGGCCTTCCCGACTTTGGTGGCTCTTCCTGATGCCCATGGGTGCCTGGGAGTGGTGAGGCATCCCGGCTGGGGTCTCCAATTAGCCTCTTTTGTCACTCCAATGTTTTTCCTCATTTTTTTGGATTTAGGAAGAATCCAAAGGAGAGAGAAGTAGCTCACAGCCATGTGCAATTCTGCCCCACCGATCTTTCTCCCTTGCCTTATTTCATTTTGTGTTGCAACCTGAGGGAGGAGTGGCAATAACCATCCTGGGTCTCCTTGATCCTGCACAACTATGGCCTGTGCTCCTGCTCCGTGGCTCTTCTGAGTGGCCCTCCTCCCATGAGGATCCTGGGATCCAGGAGCGCAGATGCACGCTGTGCATGTTTGGTGCCCTGGAAAGCTACACTACTCTGTGGAGTTGTCACGCTTCCTGGTACTAATGTCCCTCCCCCAAGATGCTCCTCTGCAGAGAGTCCGACAGGGCATTGCAGATGTCTGGAGGGCATGGTGTCATCCTTAGAACAAAAATTTATTTTTCAGTTTTAAATAACATAGTGACTCTCTAGCCTGTGCTCTGGCCTTTGTGACATCCTTCCAGGTTGAAGGGACATAGTGGCATCTCTCTTGAAAAGGGACGGCCTAAGAAACTCCTGTGTTCAGATGAAGCATTCTCTCTTGTGAGCTCTTCCAAAGTTCCCCTGGAGGCAGGGGCTCCAGCAGTCAAGTACAGCCTCACTTCCCTTCCTCCAGGTTTGGTTAGATTCTATCCAGTTTCCAACTACTTTCTTTTCATCTTCGAGAAACACATGCAAAGTGACTAGGTGCATGATTCTCAGTTATTTTATTTCCATTTTTTGACAGACCTTCTCCCAAATGCTTTTTGCTTTTTAAACCGATGGCCTGATCCAGAACACCTGGCTAACCTGTTTCATGACACTATCATCTTTCAATGGCTTTCCTTTTCAATAACATAATTTGCCTTTAATAATTAATATAAGAGAATTTAAAATGTAATCACTGAGCTCACTTAAAAGCTCTTTAATCAATTACCAGAATCTGTGGGCTTGCGACAGGTCTCCCCCAGGGCTTCCAAGTCTCCTCTTACCAGGCTCAGTTCTAATAGAGCCAACTTTATAACGTAGTCTCTTGCAGTTGGTCAGTCCCGTGAAGACAAGGAATGCGTTTCAAAGAACAAGAAGATGAGCAATTGCTTTAAGGTTCTTTCACATCACGTGGAAATGCACATGGGACGTCCGCTCAGTCCGAGTCTAGGTCTCAGCCTGGTGGATGGTACAGGTGCTTGTGTCCGGGCTAGCAGGGTGTTCCTTTAATCTTGGCTTTATTTTCTGGGTTGCAGAGTTCCTGACACAGGGAAGCTCATCAACAAGGACTTGTGTTCTGTGGTCAGTGAGAAATGAGGTCACAGTTGCTGGCCTGAGCAATTCATTCATCTGTCCTCCCAGTGTGGTTGGGAAATAGGGTGGAATTTGGCTGAGTTGAAGTCCCAAATCTTATTTGGAGCAGGTTTCTTCTCCTTCAGCCCTGATATATATATATTTTGCCCCAGGGGATGAACTCAGGGGCACTTGACCGTTAAGCCATGTCCCCAGCCCTATTTTGTATTTTATTTAGAGACAGGGGCTCACTGAGTTGCTTAGCGCCTTGCTTTTGCTGAGGGTGGCCTTGAACTTGCAATCCTCCTGCCTCAGCCTCTCGAGCCACTGGGATTACAGGCATGCGGTGAGCCCCAGTTTCTTTATTTATAAAATTAGGTTAATTCTTGGCTCATGCGTCTGTTTCTTCTCATAGTATTTACGACCTCCTAACACTTGGAGTTAGCCCATGAATTTCAGATATTTATTTCTAGAAGTCAGTTGATGTTCAGCACAGTTTTATTTGTGTTTATTGCTGATCGTGGCTCCTTATTCTCTCCTCCATGAATGCAGTGTGGGCATCTTTGTTTCCCATGCTGATTAGAACAGCACCCGGCTGGTTGTGGGGGGCTCAGCACCCTGAGATGGGCGGGTGAAGGCCTGAGCTGTCGTCTCCGTCACCTGCTCATGGTGTGGCATCTCCGAGTCGGGTTGTGTGGTTTTACTTCCAGGTGATTTATCTTCTGAATTATGCATTGTGTGGCTGCTCATCAAGTCTGGTCTCGGCTCAGCCTGACTGATGTGTGAACTGGGGCCCCCATGCTCGGACCAATCTCCTGCCTCCGTTACTCCTCAGAAGAGACAAAGTCGGTGTGGAGAAGACGCCAGAAGGTTGTGTGTGCAGAATCTAATTTATAGTTGACCAGGGTCTCCTGAGAAGAACGTGCATTTACATCATGACTAAACAGTAATTGATTACAAGGCTCGGTTGTGAAATTTACAATTATTGAATTACTCTGTGTTAGCTCATAAATTTCAAATCTTTATTTCTAAAAGTCAATTGATATTCAGCCCAATAAATATTTAATTTAGATGTAATAATGGTGTTAGAGCAAAATTAAATTCTCATTTGGAAAATAAAGAATGACCTGGATGGAACTGGGAGAGGTGACTTGGCAGGGAGGAGAGGAGACACTGTTGGCTCTGATTCTGTCCCTTTTCCTTCATTAAAGGAGACTTCTCACACGTGGCTTTTCCTCCTGCTCCATTTTCTCTTTAAAAGTTATGTTGCTTGTAGGAAATAAAAGTCCTCCCCATTTTGTAGGGCTTTATATTTCATAAAGTATGTCTGACCTGGGTGATGTTCCTGGCTCACAAAAACCTTATGAAATAACTACAGCACATATTTTCCTTCCTGTTGGATAGAAGGGGAAACTGAGGCTCAGGGAACTGATGTGACTCGCCATAGGACATATTAAAGAGAGGGAGAATAAACCCCACTTAGTGGCTTTTAATAGGACCGCAGTGCCTATTAACAGCTATATACTAGTCAGGATTAAGTTCACCTGCATAAACAGGAAGCTTCAAAATCAATATATTTTTAATATGATAAAAGTTGATTACCATTTTGTGTAAAAGTTGTCACAGAGGAAGGAATCCAGCCATTCTGCAGTATTACAGAGTTGAAAGGGTCCCAACCTTCTTTTGGTTTAGTCTTCCATCATTCACAGGGTTTGTAGCTCTGAGCTTCCTGCTCCAGGGTGGCTGCTTGTGTTCCAGCCATTTCATGTGTAGTGGGAGAATGAAAGCCTACCTACAGAAGGACATATTCCCTCCCTTTTAAGAAGACTCCCTGGAAGATCTACTTGTTTGTATCTTACTGCTTTAAACTTAATCATATGGGTATATCAAAATGTAAGGTTGGCTAGAAATTAGTTCTTTTGTGGGCAACACCATGTCTGACTGAAAATTGGGGTCCTATCACTGAGAAAGGGAAGAACAAACAGATTTGAAGGGGCAGCTGTGAGTTTCTGCCACAACATGTGTTCTGAGAGACTTAGTTTAGAAAGTGTTAGAAGAAGGTCAATGGCCAGTTTGCTTGAATACAGTTAACTATGGACTGACCACAGCATGATCCTGCTGCAGGAGGTGCTGGATGAGCATTTCTGGAGAGCAGCACGTGGCCTGGACCAGCTGGCTCCTCCTCGTGCTGATCTACCTGCACCTTGCCTAAGAGAGGGTGGGGTCAGTGCAGGCCGCAGGGCCCCCTCTGTTCCTGGGTAGGCCTTTCTAGAAAGGGGTGTCCTGGGGCTCACTCACGTTAGCCTGCAGCCGCCCCTGAGCCAGCATGGAGGGCCACGTGGGGACAGGAATTGTCCAACAGTCTTCTCCCTGTTTGGCATCTGCCAGGTACAGGGCCAGGCCACTGGACACAGGTGAGCAGATGCGATTGCCATTGTCTGGAAGGGTGGTTCTCCAAGTGCGGCTCCTGGACTACCATCCTGGGCGTCAGCAGGGAACTTGTTAGAAGTGCGGTTCTCAGGCCCTCCCCCCATATGGATTGATCCCTCTGAAGGCTGGAGCTTGCGGTGTGTTTTAACAAACCCTTCGAGGGTTCTGACGTGCGCTCAAGATCGGGAGCTATGGAGGAGGAAGAGTGTGGTGATCAGGGCCCCTTTTTGGGAGTCCCCAGAGCAGGTTTGAAATCTGATTCAGCCACTTGGTAGCTGTGCCGTGCTGGGCAAGTTATCCCAGCTTTCTGACCTCAGTGACCTCACCGAACACTCACAGGATTGATGTGAACTGATATATAAAATCCTGGGGACATCAAGAGCACTTGGTAAATGTGAACCCCCTCTATGATTTTTGTAAGCTTCTCAATGCATGGCATGATTAAAAAAGTTCAAGCAAATTCATGTTCAAAGACCAGCAAAAAAACTGAGACCCAAAGACAAATTTAAATGATTTTTTTCGAAACATTTTTTTCCCTGCTACCACTTCTTGTCTTGCTATAGATAATAAAGAATTCTTTCTTTAAAAAAAAAAAAAGCATAGTGTTAAGGGACTTGAAGAAACATTTTACCAAAGAGGATATTCAAATGGACACTAAGCATATGCTAATGTGCTAAATCTCATTAGTCACCAAATAAAAACTACAAGGAAATTTCCTATGCATTCACCAGATTCATTAAATGATAAAGACACAGTGCCAGATGTTGGTGGGGACGTGGAGCAACCGAAACTCTCCTAGGCTGCTACTGGAGGAATAAATTAGGCAGACCTAATAAGCTAAATAAATGCATAATTTATGAGGTACTGTCTCATTCTTCCGTATATAGCTAACAGAGGTGGGTGAACATGTTTGCTCAGGAAAGGAATAGGATGTTCTCGGCAGCATTGTTTGTAAGAACCAAAGCCTGGAAACGACTCCAAAGCTCATTAGGGAACGGGTAAATCGTGATATATCTATGCAAAGGAATACTACCCAGCAGAGATAATGAACCACCTCGTGCACCAAAATGGTGATTCTCAGTCAACCGTGCATGAGGAAAGCCAGACACAGGTGACAAATGATCCCATTCATGAGCAGTCAGAAGCAGGCAAAAAGAAAAAAAAAAAAAAATCTACAGTGATCGATGTCAAGATGGTCCTGCCCTGGGGGTCAGGGACGCTGAAGGAGAGGAGCCTTCAAGGGCCTCTTTTTAATTTCCTAATCTGGTTGGCAGTTATCAGTGTGTTCATGAGAATTTATTAAGTGGTGATTTGCACACGACTCTGTGTGTACCTTGACATGGATCAATGTAAAATTTTCAACACAAAAGTTGACTTAAAATATCTGTGCAATAATATGCAAAATGTTGACAGAGAACCAAAAAGCACGGTCAACGGAAGCAGGAGGGCTGGCAGTGGCCAGAGGAATCTGTCAAGCTTTTGCACGTGCCTTTGATGACCCTCCTTCCCACCCAGTTGCTGGACCCCTGAATAGAAAGAACAAGGAACACACACACACACACACACA
>JAJEJO010002080.1:773899-786237 GCA_020662805.1 Glaucomys volans
AAATAACATTCTGTGTATTTTCTCATATCATTACATATTTTTGGAGCATTATTTTCCATAGCTACCTCTTAACTTGTTCACATTTGCTTCCAGGATTTTACTCTTTTAACAGGGGCTTTAATGAACATCTTACTCATAAATTTGAGCTCATTACTGTTGATTTTCTTAGAATAAAAGTGTCATTTTCTGACATTTCATGAATGAAAAGTGACATTTCATTCTCCATAATCATTGTAGACTCAGGGTGCCCAATGACAGCATTCTATGATGAGACTGGAAAACCCCTGAACTGTCTGCACACAGACCTTGCTTGGAATCAGCTTTCCTGGGAGCTAGCTGTGTGGTTTTGGATGAATCACTAAGCTCAGAAAGCCTCGGTCTCTTCATCTGGAAAATGGGAACATAATTTCCAATTTCTTGACCCATGAGGAACTGAGTGTTTGGGAAGCATTGAGTCTGGCAAAACATGACCCAAATGAGATGGAATTTTTTTGGGTTTTTTTGGAGGTAATGACCAATGTTCTAAAATTTTAGCCAAATATATGTTCATCCTTTTAGATCAAGAATCAACAAAATCTGACCCACGGCCTGAATCCATCTCACCTCCTACTTTGGTGAATAAAATTTTATTGGCGCACGGCCTTCCTTGCTTATTCATTTACGCATAGCCCATAGCTGCTTTCTTGCTATGACAGCGAGCTGAAAACATTCATTTTATGTCCCTCTACAGAAAAAGTTTGCTGACTTCTGCTTCAGATCAACCACAAAATATTTATTTCTGAATTCATGAGAGATAAGTGTGTTGTATTTCTAAAACCATTTTTTTTTTTTTCCCCCATGAGTATACAGAGGGAGGCTGCGTGTGGCTGAGCCAGCTCTGGGCAGTAGGAGGCTCCGCAGTCACAAAGGAACACGAAGGTTTGGGTCTCACTCTGACACACCACCCTCTTTAGGTCTCCCTGGGAAAAAACGGCAGCTGACCTTAAGTGAGAGTGGAGTGCTTTTTATCCACATTGTTTTGGTTTTAGGGCAAAACCTGACATTGTCCAGTTCGCGGCTTTGTTGGGAATGCTTTGAAATGTTTGTCTCAGAAGCACCTGGCTGGCTCTCTGGCTCTTGCAACCAACATGAACCTGTTTTTCTGCGTCGATTCTGGGTTGGAATGCCTTGGGCTTGCCTTACAGGATGCCCAATGGTTCCATCACCCTGTCCCTTTGCTGTGGGGTGGGAATGGGTCTTGGCCTCCTCTCCCAGCTCGTCTCCACTTCCAGTCTGTATTTCTTTTGACCATGTCTTGCTGCTTCCAAGATACTGCAAAAATTGTGTTGCAGAAAGTAGAATATGTTTGGGGCCAAGATTTATGTTTTCTCTCTTGATAGGGTGGTGTTGGGGAACAGCAGCCATGGTGGCCTTCATATTAAATAGAATTTGGGTTGCACACACCATTGATACTTTAGTTATGTGACCTTGGGACCATCGTAACCAGTTTAAGGCACAGTGCTGGTTGCTATAACTGAATAATGAAGGCACTGGCTCTGGACAGGGGGAGTTTGGGGTAAATGGTCCACAAACACACAGGTACTGTGAAAGCGTGTAAAAGCAGCCCTCTGCTGGGGTACACGGGCTGTCACAATAGGCAGTCTGTCTCGCTTTCTCTGCATGGCTTTGCACCCCAAGAGAGATGGAGCTTGTTTCCCTTGCACCCCATGAGTTGGCATCACCCACGTGACTTGCTGAAGCCAGTGTAATTTGGGGAGAAGTCCCTGTGCCCAGCTCTAAGGAGCGGCTTGTTTCTGCTTGCTGCTTTTGTGTTCTGTCATTGCCATGAGAAGACCAGGCTCAGCAGGTTCGTTGGTCCAAGGAAGATGAGAGGCGTGTGGGACAGATCTGGACCCAAGGCGAAGCCCAAGCTCAGCCCGCTGACCACGCCTGGATCACCTGGCAACCTGCACACCTGTGCGCATGCTGATGGGTTTTTTTAGGCCACTGCTGTTGGGGCCAGCGCTGCATGGCAGGAGCTATGGGATGCAGCTGCACTTCAGCCACGTGGAGGTCTCAGTTGGCGGATCTTGAGCAGCGCCAAGTGGCAGCCCAGTGCCCTATGTGGCAAATACACAAACAGAACCGTACTCCCTACCCTCAGGAGCTTGTGATGGAAAAAGAAGAAGGTTCTGTAGAAGGGGAAGTAGCGGTCATAGTTATGAGGCTGGTGGATTCCAGGAACAGAGAGGGGCAGCCCGTCCTGAGCTGGCCACCGGTGGGATTTCCCGAGGAGACCCTGGCCGAGGAGGAACAGCTGGGGTGGCATTGACAATGTTTATTTTCACTCAGCTGTGCCTGGTGAATAGCTGGTGGGCCTCAGTGCAGTCCCACAGTGTGGCTTCAACTTCAGGACGTTGATGTAGATAACGTTTAATGAACACCATCTGAGGCCAGGCCCGGGAGGCTCTGCCCATCTAACCCCCCACCTGGGTGTTCTGGTCTGGAATCCCCATAAAGGTGATGGCCTCCCTCCTGGCCAGGGGATCTGTGAGCTGGTGGTGCCGTGTGGCTGCTGAGGCTCAGAGTTCCACAGGGCTGGTCCTGGGGCCCACGTGCTTTGATCAAACTGGGCCAGCTGCCACGCATTATGAAGTGGAAACCCGATTCTGGTGCTTCTATTTGGCCAGCTAGATTCTCATGTGGTGCTTATGAGGCCTAGGATGTGAGTTCTGCTCCTGGCAAGGATCAATCTGATGCACTGTTTGGAACTTGTTACCCAAAGGTCACGAGGGACCAGGACCTGGAGTTGGTACAGATGGAAGGTGGAGGGTCCAGGAGGCTTGCTACTATCTCAGGATGATACTGTGGGGACCAGGCTGCTGTCTGTGGGGTTTGCTGGGCTGTGTTGGGGGTGTTCAGATGATTTCCTCAGGCTCCTGTATTTCAGATGACAAGAGCCAGGCTCATTCAGAGTTCTCCAACTGCTGGTAGTAGGGTAGAGGCTGTGCCTGTCTGCACCCAAAGGCTGCAGTGTTCCTGATCCCTCCAGGCCAGGGTCTCAGGCTTGCCTTAAACTGCAAATGAATGGACACTTTGGGTTGGATCCTTGGTGGTGTGTGTGTTGGTGGGGATGCTGCACATTGCAGGCTATTTAGCACCATCTCCGGCCTCTTGCCTGTACTAGTAATACAATCCCTCCCCCAACTGTGACAGCCAAAAATGTCTCTGGACATTGCTAAGAGTCAGTCCACGGGACAAAATCACCCCTGGGTGAGATTCATGCTCTTTGGTGTCATTGATGGGGCAATGGAAGGAAAGATCTCCGACTGGGAAACTTGGACCTCAAGGCCACATCCCAGGAGGGGGATTGGATTTAAATGCACATGTGTTCTCTGGTCTTGATGCATTGGATTTGGCACACAGACCCATGGGGAGATCTTGGCCCCAGAGGAAGGTCCAGACCAGGCTTCCTCCATCTGCCTGGAGACTTCTGTCTCCTGGGCACCTGCTCAGCTCCTGCTTGACCTTGAAGGGCAGGAATCCTGGAATTGGCCTCCCCTGCCAAGAAGGAGGAGATCATGTCCTGCACAGGGCACTGGCCTTGTGGGATAGAACTGGGAGGAGGCCAAGGGAGAGGGGTCCAGAGAGGACAGGACCACCAGGACATCTCTGCAGGGAGAGGCTGCTTGGGGTCCGTGGAGCAGAGTACCTAGCACATGGATGATGCTTAATGAATGCTGGCTGTTACTGTTATTATCAATACTATTTATAATGACGACACTTTTTTTTTTTTGTAAAATAAATAAATAACTAGTTTTGGGAATATGCTCTCCCAGGGTTCCGCTCCATTAATATTCCTCTTAAGTTTAATTTTTTCAAGGTCCTGTGTTTAATTTTTTAAAAACCTAGTGAATTATTAGCATTTTAATGACTAATGACGTTTAATAAATAATAACACTGGGGAGGGCTCCAAATGTATGCCATTTAATTTAATGCCATATCTGTGCTTTCTCAAAAGAGAAACAGGAAGGAAAGGGCTACAGAAAAATAAAATACAACAACAAACAAACAAGGTTGGGGACTCCAGGAAAAAGTCCCTGTTGTGATCAAATGCTCTTTGTAATTTGGGCTTCTGGATTTAAAAAAAAATTATTGTTATTAGTGGGGTAATGGTCATAGTGTCCCCAATTCTGTGTACATGATTGGGGAATGTGCTCACCTGGTATCAATTTATTTAGACATGGCACAGCACGTATTCTGGCTGTGTCATTGTAAGGGCTTTAGAATTCATGAAATAACCACCCTGTGAGGAAGGTACAATCATCATTCCCATTTTTCAGATGAGGAAACTGAGGAACAGAGAAGTTATTGGCTTGCCCAAAGGCACACAGCTAATAGGACAGAACTTCACTATTTTCTAAATCCTTTGCTTCTTCACATTCCCAGGAGAAGAGGGGGGACCTGATCTAGGAGGGGGTTCCCATCCCCCCTCAATGTCAGGGAAAAGTGGTGACTCTAGCTGAAAAATAGGTCTGTGTCACATTAGTCTTAGAGAAGCAGAGCACAGTGTCCAATCCTTGTATGACAAAGGGAAGAATAAAACACCGCTGCAGACACACATTTCATTTTGTGTGAGGTTTGTGTACATCTGTATTTATTGATTCCATGCTTTAAAGCCTATAGCGTCAACATTAATGTGCACATAGAACCTTCTAATGTCTACAAAAGGCATAGCCTGAAGAGTGCATGGAAAGTACGATGAGATCTTCTTGCATTTCACTGAAGGGTTTCTAGGAACGATCCTACACGTAAGTGAGCTGCAATTCAACATGTGCTGCTTCTTAAACAAGAGTTCCAGGAATGCTCTTTGGTGTATCGATTATGAAAAAGATATTCCTGTTGGTGTTGTGGCCGCTCTGCTCCCACCAAATCCAGCTCCCGCAGCAACTCCAAGGCTTCCATTTTTCCATCAGGAGCTTTATGTCCATTCTTGGTTCACAGTTGAGTTTTGCCTCATTTGGGAATGACATCAGGACTGGCTCCTCTTCTCTCCTCTGCGCCTCCGAACTTGACAGATCTCTCAAAGTCAGAAGGATGCACTGTCCCCACGATGCAGCGGACCCAAGGCACTATTTCTGGGCTTTCTGATGGTGACAGTTTTAAATCTTGTCACACAGACAGCCTTGGTAGATGAGTGAGTATCTGGTAGAAATATCAAATTAAAAACCAAGTAGGATCCAATGTGAGCTCTTCTATAAATAACTTATGAAAAGTGAAAAGATGTTTCTGTTAGCAAATTTAAAATAATCGTTAGAATCCTTCAACAGATTGCTGCTAATTAGATTGAGAATTAAACAGCTTTGTATGAGTGTAGAGTTAATTAATAGCTCATTACTTTTTTAATAAGCCAAATTCATCTGGAAACAGAAGAGAGACAGCAAAGTTCATCGTGGATGAGATGTTAGATTGGGATTATTTCTCCTCCCCTTGATGAAGAAAAGAGTTTAATTAAAGCAGGAGACACATTTGTACCATGAATGAGTTGCAGGTTAACCCCAGGAGCCAGGGCTGGAGAAAGCCACAGGGCTCCTTGGGCCATTGGGGTCAATACATTTGTGTTTGAATCTTCTTGTTCAGCTTTTGAGTTTTGATTTCACTGATCCAGTACAACTTTTTAAAGTGGGCCATTTCATTCAAACTCGCAGAACTCTGCTGAATTCTGTATTGATTTTATTTTCGTTCCACATGTCCCAGTGTCTTCCTTGGAAGACCTTCCTCCATTTTCCTGATTTCCTTCCTGTCTTTCCACATAGTCAGATCCCACTGCTTCTTTGTCTAACTCCCCGATCCTTAGGTGCCTTTAAATGACTACCTGATGTGGAGCAGGGTGGAAGGAAGAACTAAACGACTTTGGGGTTGTGAAGGCAAGTACATTCTTGGTATCCTGTTTGGAAATCTTCTATCCCATCATTTGCCAGTCTGACGGGGCCCCACTTCTGTGCTGTGGCTCTGTGGGTAGTTCTTGGCACCTGTGGGGTTGGATAGTTTGATGAATTTGTCTTTCAGAGAGAATGGAGTTCACTGAAGTGTGGCTTACACACATTTGCACGCCTGCTACCCAATCAAGTCAAAACCATTCCTTGTTATGTCTGAGAAGAGCTGTTAGGTGTCCCTGGTCATGGCTAGGGTGCACTGCTCCAGAGACACCCCTTCTGACTGTGAGTCTAGTTTCTGCTATGTCTGCAGATGAAATTGGGGTTCCTTGTGCTCTGTGTTTGTGCATGTACAAAGACACGTCCCGTTCAGGTGGGTTTGAGGGTCCTCACTTGGTGTGGGAGCGGGGGCAGAAGGCAATTTCTTTTCTAGAGACATGTAAAATGTCCCTCCTACTGATGAGATGACATTCCCTTGGCACCTGGCCATGTGCAAATAGGTTTGTGTTTTTTAAACAGCCATGGTTGACTCTGTCAACTACAAATGCCTGATAACCAGTAGCTCAGTTTAAGAACTGTGTGCCCCTTCCAGGAGTAAGTGGCCCACATGGTTTTTAAGAAATGTTTTATTGAGATATAATATATATGCAGAAGGGAGGGTGTTTCACAAAAGTACAGCTTGATGAATTTTCATAGACTAGAGTCAGCCATGTGAACAGCGCCCCAGTGAAGATCATCACTTTAGAGGTCACCCCGGTTCCTTCCCTGCTGCTATTCCTGTCAAAGGGAGCCACTCTCCTGGCTCCAGGGTGACTTTTACAAATCATCAACCAGATTTAGTCACATTCCTAGTTTCCTTCCAACAGCTTCCAATGGGATTAAAGTCCCAACTAGTGTCAAACCTTGACTTTCCTTCTTGACTCTTGATTCACTTCTCTTCCCCCTCCTTCTCTATTCTCTAGCCCCCCCCAGTCCCCCTGAAAATTCCTATAATGGGGCAAGTTCCTTTCCAGCCCCAGGGCCTTGGGACATGCTGAGCTTTCCACCTTTTTGGTCTTACTGTAACTGTCACCACTGCAGTGAGGTCTGCTAGCCCACCTAAACTTGGCTTTTCTCATGTGGCCCCTCTGGGTCACATCCCTGGTTTGTCTTATATTGACTTATTGTCTATAGTATTTTCGGTCTCTTTGCTGTTGTTGTTTTGGTTATTGCTGGCCTTTTTCACTTGGACGTCCATGCAGATTAAGGCACGGACCACGTCCGACTTGTCCATTGCCCACATCCTCAGCTCCCAGCACAGCAGGAGCAAAATGAATATTGAATGAAAAAAACAAACACAGAGTATAAAGACTGGGAACATCAAACTCAAGCCAGGGAGCAGAGTCAGGTCCCTCCGCAGAGTGCTCAGGTCACCATCAGGCTGGGGGGCCTGACCCTGGTGGACGCTGTGGTTCCTGAGCCTTTGACGGGTCAGGAGAGTCTTGAAGAGCACAGGATACCCCTTGTCATCTGGGCATCTGGTGGGAGGACTGCCCCAAATCCCTTCTGATGTACGGGAGGGTCATGCGGCCCTGGAGGGCTGTCTGTCATCTTCTCTGTGAATGAGCTCTGGTCCTTTCCGTTCCCTTCCAGTATTATCCTTCCCACGATGACAATCCCTGTAAAAAGCCACTTGCTTCCCATCGTGGCTTTATCGTGTCCTGGAGAGTAAAGAAAACATCAGCAAAATAGAAAGAAGAGAGAGCAGGAGCGCTGCGTGAGGGCTGGCCATCCCCAGGCGTGGTGGGGGGTCTGGTCTTGGATTCTGAGTGAGTTTATCCTAGATTAGTGCTGGAGGCCATGCATTGGGCTAATGCATTTCTTATTAGTTTAAAATAGGGACTTGGAGAGGATAAGGTTATTTGCATCCTGTAAAAGGCTTTTTAGATTTCAGACCTTAGAAATTCTGTTTTGATCGTCCCAGTGCATGGCTCAGAACAGTGATTTCAACATTCCTAAAATGGTGTGTCTGGTAAGATGTTTACTTTGTTGTTCATGTTTAAGAACATCCTCTGCCCCCTTTCTGGGCAATGCTGGGGGATTTGGAGGTTGCAATTTTGAAGAGGTCCTTGTAATTAGATAAGGGCTGCTCTGATCTAGAAGACTCTTGGGAGCACTGTGTCTTCAAGCCTCCACATCAACCCTGTCCCTCAGGTTACCGGTTTCCATTATCTACTGCTGTGTAACAAATCGCCCAAAATGCAGTGGCTTAAGGAAAGTGAGTTCTCGTTGCTCATGGGCTGTGGGTTGACTGGGCTCAGTGGGCAGTTCCTTCCTGAGTCTGTTATGAGTTTGTGGGTGTGGAGTGTTGGACTGGAGTCATCCGAAGGCCCAGCTGGGCTGGGAGTCCAAGGTGGCTCTCCCAGATGTTGGGAATGGAGGCTGGGTATTAGCATCTTGCTGATCTGAGGCTTCCAGCCAGATTGGCTTCAAGTGGCTTCTCTCTTTGGCTTGAGCTTCTCAAAATACAGATGCTGAGTCTTGAGAAGGAGTATCCACCAATTTAGTTTTCCAAAAAGCACAAATAGAAAATGCCAGGCCAGTTAAGCGCTATGCCCAGAATCAGCCCTATATTCCTTCTGCCACGTTCTACTGGTCAAGGTGGTCGGTGGTCCTGCCACCCCATCCTGCATTCAAGCAGATGGAGAAATAGACTCTACCTCTTGATGGGAGGGGGGTGTCAAGATCATGCTGCAGAAGAGCATTAATGTGTTAATTCACTGGTGACTTCTGACATTTTAAGCTACAACAGCACATACTAAATATCAGCTTGAGATGCCACTTCTTTCTGGAGCATACACACACACACACACACACACACACACACACACACACCAGGGATTTCTAGATTGTTTTTCTGACTCTGATAAGCACAGAGTAGGAGCTGAGTTCCTGAGGAGCCCACCTTTGCTGGTGTGTGTAGATAGCCCTTGTGTGCGGACCTGTTTTAATTTCTGCTGGCCTCATGTAATTGCGGTATTGATCCTTCAGGCTGAGAACAAAGTGCCTGTTCGTGCAGCTGACTCCACCTGCCTAGAGAGACATTAACCAGGAAGCTGAACTTGGTGTTAAATGACTGTCGTTTTTTATTTTTTGTTACACCATTTATTTCGACTTTTCTCCAACCTAATGGAAGATGGTGTCTTGTATTTTATCTTATTCTTTTAACCAGAAGATGTGAAATTCTTCAACTTGTATTGCCATCTTAGTTTTCAAGGGGAGATTAGTCAAGTGAATTGGTAAATGCATGTTTGTCTTCTTTTCCTTGCTGCCTTTTTCTTTCGGCAAACTTTTCTAAGGGTGATGAATAGCTGGGAAGATGAAATGGCCACCCTCCGCAGACTGGCTGTCTCCTGCACACCCCCAGCTGCATATCAATCCGGGCTCTTTCTCCCCCTCATTCAGCTCTGCTTGGAAATTTTGGCTCCTTTGTTGAGCATCTTCCTTTCTCTAGAAAATTCTTTAAAGAGATCTGCATCCTTTCTCCTCCTTTAAGTAGAAACAGAAATAGAAAGGTTAAACATTTTAAAATATAATTATTTGATTATAATTACATTTTCACTTTCTCCCTACATCATGATCTAGGTTGGAAGGAATCTGGGTGGAGATATGTTCACCCTTGACCTTGGTTCTGAAGTTTCACTAGACATTTGGACTCAGAAGCAGGGGCTAGAAGAGCTCTTGGGGGCTCTTCCTGTACCTTCTGGCCAGAGAAGGCACCTCAGGCCTCTGGTTGGTACCATTCCTGCACCACTAGGCTGTTGGGCTGGGCATTGCCTTGTCTCTGCCTGGTCTGGAATGGCCTGGCTGGCCCAGGCCCATCTCTCTGGGGCTGCCCCTCTGGAGACCTGCCTCCTCCTCACTGCATCCCTGTGATGAGGAGACTGCACAGCATCCCTGGGAATTTGACACTGGCATCTGGTGTGCCAAATAGCGAGTGAACTTGAGGCTACACTTCCTGAACCGCCCTTTCCAGCAGAGAAGGGCACCAGCTGCAGTTGAAATGCCCCCCATCCCCAGCATGATTGCACGCCGTCTTATTTCACATTCGTTGTCACTTTGCCCCTTTGCATTCTTCAGTGGCTCCAACATGGAGACTTTGTTGTGGCAGCGGTCACTAAGGAGGATGGAAGAGAGAATGAGCTCCTGATCTACATAGAACTGGTGAAACTGTTCCTCTGGAAGGGGCCATAGGAGCAGGCGGGGAGAAGCTGGAAGCATCAGATCTCCTCTGTGTAGACCAGTGGTGCCAACTTAGTGTATGTAGCACTTCTTGAAGGATTGGTGAGAGCACAGATTGTGTTTCCCACTCCCAGGGCTGTTGATCACTAGGCCAGTGGTGGGCTTGAGAAGCTGCATGATCACCAGGCTTTGATGACAGTCCTAACCTAGTGCCCCTGTCCCCACCACCTTGCCCTCGTCCGCTCCTCCGTACGTGCTCTCAGGCCTTGCAGGACTGGACCAGCTGCGTTTCTCTCCCTGGTAGGAGGGCCTTGGAAACTAGGGGCCCTTGGATACTTTGAACCCCAGAATGGCAGGGTCCTTGAAGACAGTATCCCATGTGAGAAGCGGTTGAAGGATGGTTTGAGGTAGGACATAAATCTGCAGCGGACACCCCTCTTCTCTGGGCATCTACCTTGTGCATTATCTAACATGACAATGTCGCCAGGTAGATGTTACGTCCCCCAGGTTTCATGGAAGGAGAAATGAATTCTGCGGCATCTGCCTTGGTGAGTTTCGGAGCTGGGATTGGGCTTGTCTGTCTGTGTTACGCTTCTCAATGTCACTGGGCAACCATTTTAGAAGCCCAGATCAAAAACATCCCAGGGTCAGTGAGTGGAGCACCTGCCTTTTGTCTGAGGTTGTGTGGAGCATTTTACATTTGACCACCACAGCCCTGCAGGGAAGGTGGGTATTGTTTCTGTTTTGCAGGGGGAGAGGGGAGCTCAGGAGGGTTAAATAGCTGCCTGGTGTCCCAGCAGTGAGTGCCAGTGCTGAGCTTCAGAATGGAGTGCAGCAGATTTCAACGCCTGGGCTCCTGGCTCCTCTCTTGCATTGATTGGCAGAAAGGCACATCCCCCAGGTGGTTGCTGGGACCTCAGCTGCCCTGGGGGTTTGGGAAGAGGAATAATTTGGTGGGGGGGTTAGAGGTGGGTTCCATTTGGACATGCCACCTTTGAGCAAGGGCCCCACAGTCTTGTGGAAGGCCCAGCTGCGTGTGGGAGCAGCACTGGATGTGATGGAGGGCCAGAGTGGCTGATGGTGACATGGTTGGAGCTTGGTTCTGGGCGTCAGGATGGGCCTTCCAGTCCAGGTCTTGGACCTGACTTCAAGGCAATGAAGATCTTCATTCCTCTGGCTCTCTGGGGCTCTCCAGGTGTGGTCGGGGGACGTTTGTTTTCCACGGTGTCATCAGTGAAGATGGGAGCTAAATTCTCTTGGCAGTGGCCGCTGTTTCCTAAGATGATCTGAAAATGGACCCAGAGTGGGCTTTTCACCATTGTATCAGTGCTTTTCAAGACTGGTTTCCCCTTGTCACTCCTGTAAGGAGCCTTTTAAGTTGTTTTTCTTATGAATCCCCACTCTCCACGAAATTAAATGGAATAAGGTTTTTCTGGGTAGGGTTGAGCCTCAGAGGGTCACACACCATTGTAATACCCCTCCACACACACAGAACAATTTTTGTTCTTTGGGGGGGGGTGATACTGTCCCTTTTGAGAATGCAGGATTCCAGAGAGCTCTGTAGTGTCACTGAATGATGCATTGGAGCTGGTTCAGGGCAGGGGTGGGGGTCCTTTTCCGTGTGTGCATAGCCCTTGGCTTCATGGCAAAGGTTCTCAGCGAGTTCTCTACAATTTGACCCTTAATAGTGGAAGGACTTTGTTGTAGTCAAGAGCAGTAGCACACATTTTTGTCCCAACTAGGGATTTAATCAAGAGTGTAGGTTCCTTGGATTGTCTGACCTCATGTTCTCTGACCCAGAGTCCCCAGTGGAGATTTGGGTTGGTGAGTGGGCTCCTGTTGTGGATGACAGGAGCTCAGTTCTGCTGGGGACCTCCTGAGAGATTGTGCCAAACACAGCTCTTAATTGCCCTCAAGGGAAGAGGAGGCTGGGGTGGTCCCCTTGACTGTCACTTCTAGACTGCTCTGCCCCCATGCCAAGAAAGGTGGGTCACCATTGGTGTCGACAGGAGCTTTCTGCAGGCACTAGCCATTGGGGGCAAAGGGGACAAGGGTGACTTGCTGGCACCAGCTGCCATGGTCCATTTCTTTCTTCCTCTGACTCTTCCATCTTAATGTGGAAACGAGTAAATATCTTGTTGGCTTTATTCAAATTACACTACAACTCCTATTCCCAATGTAAAAATTAGGTCAGCTGAATAT
>JAJEJO010002081.1:0-15285 GCA_020662805.1 Glaucomys volans
AAAATCACTGTATTAAGTAGTTTACAGATTATCTCAAGTTTCATTTGTCCATACTTTTGAGAAAATAAAGTTTAACATTAGATATAGTTAAAAAAAAAAATTAGATATACTTAACATTTCCCCTTGTGGTACTGGGGATTAAACCCAGGGCTTTATACCTGGTAGGCAAGCACTTTACACTGATCTCCATCCTCGTCAGGAATAGGTATACTTTTATTTTCCTCCTTATACTAGAGTATGTAGTCAAATTCACAATTTTGGGGGGTACCGGGGATTGAACCCAGGGTTTTTTGTTTGTTCGTTCATTTGTTTGTTTTGGTGGTACTGGGGATTGAACCCAAGGCCTTATGCATGCGAGGAAGGCATGCTACCAACTGAGCCACATCCCCAGCCCCCTGAAACCAGGGGTATTTTAAACCACTAAGCCACATCCCCAGCCCTTTTTTATATTTTATTTAGAAACAGGGTTTCACTGAGTTACTTAGTACCTTGCTAAGTTGCTAAGGCTGGCTTTGAAATTGTAATCCTCCTACCTCAGCTTCCTGAGCCACTGGATTACAGGCATCTGCCACCACACCCAGCCCAAATTCATACTTTGAGGAATAATTTGGGAATATAGATTTTTCTTAAAACATTTTTTAAAAATTTTCATTAGTTGTTGATGGACCTTTATTTTCTTTATTTATATGCATTGCTGAGAATTGAACCCAGTGTCTCACACATACTGGGCAAGTGCTCCACCACTGAGCCCCACCCAGCCCCAGCCTAAGAAAACAATTTTATAGACAGAGTGCTTATAAAAAACATTGTTAAGTTTGCAACTAAACATATAAACCTACAGTTGCTTGCTCTGTGCATTTGGCAGGCAAATCAAAGATGGCCCTTCTTCCACTGACTCTGCACTTGACCATCAAATCCTCCCCAGCCAAGCATTCTAGGCAGCCACTGTAGGTCATTGTAGTAAGCCCACCTAGTAAGACTTACTTGCCATTTTGTATCTTAGGATCATCTTTTTTAGGCTACTAATCTACAGAAATAAGTTAAAGTTTGTGGGGTACAGTATCTCTTTAGTTGTCTAAATTTTCTATCTGCCTTTTAGGAGATGGAAGCTGTTTCATTATTCAGCAAGACCTAGACTATGTCATTGAGCTCACAGAAGCTGACTGTGACCCCGTGTACAAGGTATAGACCTGAAAGGACACCAGACCTGGTGATTCTCGCCTGGGATCTAGGGCTTTGAAAGGACTGAGTCAGGCTATCTTGTGGTCATTAGGGGTGCTTAAATACTGCTTATTATATAAGCAGTATGGTGGGATGGAAAGAAATCCATGCTCTGAGTCAGAACTGACTTCATCACTTTCTGACTCTAGAAACTTGAAAAATTACTTTACCTCCTCTCTAGCTGTAAAATGAGGATAGTAATGAGATAATGCATGTGAAGGTTTTTGTTTTGAGGACTAGGACCTGGGGTGCTCTACTACTGAGCTATATCTCTGGCCCTTTTTAAATTTTATTTTTAGACAGGATCTCACTTAGTTGCTGAGGCTGGCCTTGAAATTGCTGTATCTTCCTGCCTCAGTCTCCCAAGTAGCTGGAATTACAGTTGTGTACACCACACCTAACTATAAATATATTCTTTAAGTTTTAGCAATAATTGTTATTTAAGACTTATTCTCTCATTTGATCAGAGTGGAAAGAGAAAAACAAAAGATGAAATAATGCTTATTGACCAGATATTATATTGGATATTTTACATGTATTATCTCATCTAACCTTTTTTACTTTTCCTTGAGATATGGGTGTTATTATTTTGATTTTGATTTTTTCTTGTTGTTTTCAAAGAGTTATACAATTAATACATACCTATAAAAAGCTGAACAATTACACAGACTAAAAAGTTGACTCTAAGACTTATATAGTTCCACTGTCTTTCTAGCAGTAACTAGCTTTAACAGTTTTGCATATACCTTTTAAGACTGTTAGAGAATTTGTACATTTATATCTGTGTATTTATGTACTTATATAATTATAGTTTTATCTTTAATTTGCTTATAATTGGGATTATTTCATAGGTATTTCCCTATGACTTACTTATTTTTTACTTAACATCTTGGAGCTTTTCCCAGGTGAATGCATCTAGATCCATTTCATTTTTTAAAATTCCTGCATAGTCATCCGTATTGTGAACTAGCTTATCATTTCCATTTTACAAAGGAGGAAACTAAGGCCTAGGATTTCTCAGAACAATTGAGAAAATTGCCCTAAGCCTTGCAGTTATATGGTAGCAGACCCTAGATTAAGTTAATTTCAGAATGTATGCTACTTCCATGATGCTAGTGTTTCTTACTTTTCTTTGAGAAGTTAATGAAATCCTCCTCAGGAAAAAGGCACATATTCAGAACTTTTTCACATACAATTTTATGAGGTCAGGGATGCCCAAGCCCATCTATGGACCATCTGTTCCCCAGATGCATACCCTCTGCATGAAATCATGCACAACACTAAGAGGTTTGCATTTCACTTAGACCAATTAGTTTCTCTATTCTGTAGTCTTAAGTGTTCCCTGACTTTGGCCAAAGATTTTGTAAATATGTATTATGGATGTAATCTCTTGCCTTCAGTCAGTGAAGTTTCTCAGACTCCTTGAATTAATGTAAGTCAATAGCAAGCTTCTACCATTTTGAAATGAAAGAATCCTAGGCTTCCTTTAAGCTTTGAATTCTTATGTTCCAGGTAGCCACATGGGAGAAGCAGATCTACACATGCTGTCGAGATGGTCTTGTGCGACGCTATCAGCTTTCTGACCTCTGACCCCTTTCCCAGTTAGTGAAAAGGATTGATCCTGATCAACAAAGAGTGGAAATATCATCAGCAATCCTTCCCAATGTCTGTGGTCCCTTGGTGTCTTGGACACCCCTTGGAAGTCACAGCGAGTCAGCTGTACTGACCCACGTGGAACAATCATCCCAAGACCTACTTTGAACTGAGTGAAAAGCTCACTTGTACTCACTGCCTTTGCCCCAGCTTCTCTTTGTGTAAGCTCACCCCACAACACAGGGCAAGGATCTGGATGCTTATATTTTGTTCTCACCAGTTGTGTTAAATGTTTACAAGGAACAGAAAACTAAAACCTATTTGCTGGAAGAAATAAAGAAAATATGTTTGGAAGAGCGTGATTTTGGAAAACTGTTAAATTCTCTTACTCTAGCAAAAAGAGAAGGCAATGGAACTCCTTCCTCAGCAGTCCCTGTTGCCTTGGCCCTAGAGAAGGATGTTTGGCAGTGGCAGTAGATATCCTGGGAGAGATTCTTAGACACGGTAGCAGCTGCCCCTGTTTTCCCAGAACTGAGGGTTTTGGGTAGCATGGGACTTTGGGTGCCAAAACTGGGGCAGTTCCAAGCAAACTGACAGGATTGGTCAGCCTCTGTATAGGTGAGGAAGTTGAATCATGATCGTGGTGAAGGCAGTGACTGTCAATGTGTGTTCCCTGGAAGAGTGGCATCAGTATCACCCAGGAACTTGTTAGAAACAAAAGTTCGGCCCACCCCAGACCTGAGTCAGAAATTTTATGAGTTTAGCCAGCACTCTGTATTTTAACACAACTCCAAGTGATCCCGATGCATGCTCAAGTCAGAACCTTTACATGAAGGGCATTTTAGTCATAGCAGGAACCAGGGCTCATAGAATGAGGAGATGTGACCCGAGAGGCTAGCAGGGCCAATAGTGAAGGAGCTTGAATCCAGGTCAGGAGCTTGGACTTGGGCAGCAGTGGCAGAGTAGTGAAGAGATGGCATAGTCACCTCTTTTTTCCTAAACATAAAACACTTATTTTCCCCAAACATGAAAATTGAATTGTAGTGTATGTGTTCCATGGTTTTTTTTTTCCCTTAGTATTTCCAAGATCTTTCCATCTCAGCACATTTAGACCTTCCTCATTGTTTTTAATTGTGTCAAGCATAGGAATATCTATTATTTACAGTTTAGAGATTATTATAGAAAGGATTCTTGGAGGATGCAACACTTGAGCTGGGCCATACAGGCTAAGATTTTGGTTTATTTAAAGAAAGGAAGTTATTCCTGGCTAGGATAATAACATGGTTGACAGATATATTCTCAGCTAGGTGTGGTGGCGTGCCTGGGTAATCCCAGCAACTCCAGAGACTGAGGTAGGAGGATTGAAATTTCAGAGCCAGCCTCAGGCACTGAGTGAGGACCTAAACAATTCAGTGAGACCCTGTCTCAAAATAAAAAAAAAAAAAAAGGGCTGGGGATGTAACTCAGTGGTAAAGCACCCCAGGGTTAAATTCCCAGTACCATATATATATAGTATTTTTTTTTCCTTAAAATTACACTGTGAGATTTAGAGATGAAGTAATTTGCTAAGTGTCTGAGAGCAGGAACTTTATCTTTTTTTTTTTTTTCCCCTTCTGCTACCAGGAATTGAATCCAGGAGTGCTTAACCACTGAGCCACATCCCCAGCCCTTTTAATTTTTTTTATTTGAGACAGGGTCTCACTAAGTTGCTTAGGGCCTTACCAAGTTATTCAGGCTGGCCTCTGATTGCTATCCTCCTGCCTCAGCCTCCTGAATTGCTAGGACTACAGGTGTGCACCACCACACCACGAGAACTTTATCTTACATCTTAACTTTAAATTGGATTGTTTTTCACAACACACTGTTGCTTATGCCTAAATCAAAATGTCAAAATACTGCATTTTGAATATCTAATGGGTATCTGCTCTGTTCTAAATATTAGATTTATATATTTAATCATCCTTACAATAAACTTTTTTTTGGTAGTACTGGGAATGAACCTATGAGGGTTCTGCATCTGAGCTACATCCCACCCCTTTTTAAATTTTATTTTGAGACAGCATCTCACTTAAGTTTCCCAGGCTATCTTCAAACTTAGAATCCTTTTGTTTCAGCCTCCTGATTAGCCAGGCAGGTGTGTGCCCCAACCCTAGCCATTCTCACAACACTCTTAAAAAGCCAATGCAATTCCTGTTTTATTCAGATTAGGAAACTGAGACTCAAGAAATTACATACAACAGCTTTGATTTGGACTTTGGCCAGTCTCCAAAACCTTGTTCATGTAGTCACAAGCACCATGTAGTCATGAGCAGGTGACAAGAGAGAGGTAACTAAAGTAATATTTCTTTTTCTTTTGTGGTGCTGGTGATTGAACCCAGCACCACAAAACCCAGGGCCTTGCTCATGCTAGACAAGCACTTCACCCACTGAGTTACACTCAGGCCTAGAGCAATTTTTTTTTTGAGGGGAGGGGTGCTTTGCTCTGCTTTATTGACCTCAGAGCACTCTAGATACAGTTACACACACACACACACACACACACACAACGGGCACTGGAACTGGATTCAGACTGGTGCCACATGACCCCAGAAGAATTCCCCAAAGTAGACTTATACAAAGTGCCAGAGGAGAAAAATGAGGCAGCATGGTGCTGAGTCCAGGGGTAGCCAGTTGGCAGAGGAGCAGTCAGTGACAGTGCTGGCAGCTCATGCCTCTTCCCTGTCTGTAAGTGCGAGTGCACACTGCCTGCCATGGACCAGTGTCAGGATGAGTTTCCCATCACTTAGCTCGCACACAAGTATAGTCTCTTGCCCGTTCCACTTCTGCACATGGACAAATTTTCCTCCATCCAGCATCACAGTGGACTTGACCTTCCCATCATCTGCTGTAGTCTCATCAAACTCCACCCCTAGCCAAAAACTGATCTCTGTGTTCTTAAAGGTGCTCTGTATTTTTGTGATGATGGTGTCCCCACTCTCTTCAATGATTGTGATAGCCTTGGTCATGCTGGCCACTTGCTTGGTGTGGTAGCAAGTGACTTCATGTAGTCATCAAAATTCTTGCTGTCCACTAGTTTCCAGGTGCCCACAAAGTCATCCACCATGGTGAGGCTGGGCTAGGCTAAGAAGGAAGCTGCAAGGAGATGGAAGGTGGGCAGAGACTCCAGGACTGGCCAGCAAGTTCATTTTAAGGAGTGATTTTTGACAGGACCAGGTAGACCAGAGAGGACCTATTCCAGAGTTTGGTGAACCTATGAGGCCAAGGGGAAACTTTCAGAACTTCAAGAAAACAGGATGACCGGAGCATGGTGGCACACACCTGTAATTCCAATGACTCAGGAGACTAAGGCTAGAGAATTGCAAGTTTGAGGCCAGCCTCAGCAACTTGTGAGACCTTCAGCAACTTAGTGAGATTGTATTTCAAAAAATAATAATAATAAAAGGTCTGGGGATGTCGCTTAGTGGTAGAGCACCCCTGGGTTCAATCTCTAGCCAAAAACAAATGAACAAACAGGATGAGGACAGATACGGGTGAGTTCACACAGAAGTGACTACCTCTGAGTTCCCACTCCAGGGCTTACTCCTCTACATTGTTGTCATATTCACAAACCCCTCTTCATAGGTCTCCAGAATTGATGTCCTGATTGCGAGAGATATAGTCACCCTTGACAGCAGCTCTGAAATCCAGACCCAAACAGAAGGAGCAGAGGCCGGGTCCCAGGTACACCAGAGCCTTGTGCACTGCGAATGGAAGGAGCTCCAGTTTTCAGCAAAGTATTTTTTCCCTTTAGGACTAAGGAGTGCGTTCTGTATAAAGAACAGTGTAGCTCCCATCCATCCATGACAGCAGGCCCGGTGAAATCCTGTGGTGGATCTTGTTTCTTGGCTTTCGGATGCCCTCTGGTGACTTCTGGTGAGAAGTGCCTCTTTGTCTCGGGCCTGTAAACCTCAGTGGCCTTTGCTACTGCGCATATCCTGTGCCAGACACAATCCTTGCAATAGATAAAGATTCCTTTTTTTTGACAAGCTCTTTGTACATGTATTTTATATTCTTTGATTTTATTTTTTTATTTTGAAACAATTTCAACCTTGCAGAAAAGTTGCAAGAATAGCACGGAGGATTTTATTTTGTATGCCCCTGTCCAGATCTCCCAGTTGTTAAACTTTTTATTTTATTGTATTTGCTTTATCCTTTCTATGAGTGCTCTACGTATGTTTTCTGATTCATCTGAGAATATGTAAATGTCATGTCCTGTTATCTTTAAATACTTCAGGATACTTTTACTAAAACAAAGGACACTAGTTCATCACCACAGTGTAGATGTAGAACAGGGAAATCAACACTGACCCTGTACTGTCAGGGTCTCATTCAAGTTTTGCCTGGTGCCCTTTATAATCACCCTTTCCTCTGTGGTCCAGGATCTAATCCAGCATTGTATGTTGCAGGTATTTGCTTCCTGTTGGAAGCAGTGTCTTAGTTTTTCCTTTTCTTTCAAGCCTCTCTTGTTTTTGGACTATAGGCCAATTTGGGAAAGAATCCCTAATTTGTCTTATGTTTCCTCATGATTAAATTTTCCTCATGTTTGTCTTATGTTTCCTCATGATTAAATTTAAGTTATGCATTTTGGCAAGAAAACCACAGAGGTGGTCCTGTGTCCTAGGAGCATCATATTGGGGGCTGTATGATGTCCACTTGTTCCATAACTGATGATGCTTATTTTTTATTCTTTTCAGATATATATGACAGTAGAGTATATTTTAACATATTACACATACATGGAGTATATTATTAGAACCCCATTCTTGTGGTTGCACATGATGTGAAATTTAACTGGTGGTTGATGATGCTTATTTGTATGAACAGACTAGGCAGACACCAGCCCAGGCGGACACCAGCCCAGGCGGACACCAGCCCAGGGCACACCATACACCTTTACTATGGACCTGTCCTGGGGGCCTGGGTTCCTTTGGAAGTCTGAACTGGAGCTGCAGCTGCAACATGGGACTGAGCCTTGGTTTGAGCCTTTCCTTTGACCTTTACCTGGCAGATCTTGAAACTTTGGCAATGTGGGCACAAGCACACTTCCCAAACTTGAGTAGGCGAGTTGATTGAGCTTGCAACTGGCAACCTTTGAGATCTTGGGCTTATCCTCACTGGGCTACATGAGGACCTGATAGCCTCATCACCTGCACTCATGGCCTCAATCTTGCTTGCCTGACTCTGCTTTAGGACCTTCTTGTACTTCTTGGCTAAATACGTGTTCTTCAGGAACTTGGTCTCTACCCTCTGTAGAGGTTCATATCTTTGTGATTGGGTTTTCTATGCCATTTCTGTGCCATTTTCAGGACTGGTTGTGTGTGGTTGGTTCTTGGACTTGGCATATCTGCACCATAACCCACAGCTCCTGAAGCACCTAGGATCGGAAGAAGAAGGGCATCCCCTATGCTTTAGCAGCCACCCCTTTCCTCCAGCAACCACTAACCAACTTAGTGTGGATTTGCCTATTCTGGATATTTCATATAAATGGAATCATGTAATATGTGAACTCTCATGTCTGATGTCTTTATCTTGGCAAAGTTCATCCATATTGTAGTACATATCAATAGCTTTTTTTTTGCCAAATAATATTTCATTTGTGATGGTTAAATTTATGAGTCAACTGAGATGCTATTTTGCACTTACCATAATGACAAGCATTTAAAAACTTGACATCAAGAGTTAGTGAGGAGGTGGATCAGAAGGAATTCTCATACACTGCGATCGGCAGTGTAAATTAGAATAACCACATCAGAACTGGGCATGGTGGCCCACGCCTATAATTCCAGCTACTTGGGAGACTATGTCAGGAGCATTGCAAGTGCAAGGCCAGCCTCAGCAATTTAGCCAGCCTCTGTCTCAAAATAAAAATGTCTGGAGGTGTAGCTCAGTGGTAGAGCACTTGCCTAGCACACCTGGGTTTGATCCTTACCACTTGGGTTTATTCCCTACCAACAAGCAAATGAACCAAAAGCAAAACCACCACATCAGAAAACTGGTATTACCTTATAAATTTGATGCAATACCCAAATTTTCATCAACAGAGTAATGTACCCTCTGTAAAAGTAGGTCATGCACACAGAGATATTTTCTATTTGTATAAATTATACCACTTATATAAAATTCAAAATATGAAAAGGTAAATATGTTGTTAGAAATAAATGCAGTGAACCAGGTGTGGTGGGACACACCGGTGATTCCAGTAGCTCAGAAGGCTGAGGTGGGCAGATTGCAAGTTTGAGACCAGCCTCAGCAACTTGGTGAGGCCCTAAGCAACTTAGTGAGATCCTGTCTCAAAATAAAAAATAAAAAGGAGTAGGGATTTGACTCATTGGTTAAGCACCCCTGGATTTAATTCCTGATACCAAAAAAGAAAATAAATATATGCAGTGATATAATAGAGCTGGTTTGTACCCGTTTGGAAAAAAAAATGGCAAATGCTACAAATCAGACTCTTTTAACCCTTTTGGGGAGCCAGTTGTTAAATGTTAAACACTTACCAACATACCACTGGATATGTGCATGTGTAGTAAAATTATTTTTTTAAAGGTAAGAGAATGATAAACAGGGAGGGAGACATGGGGTCAATATCCCTTCAACAAGGAATATTCTAATATTGCTTTTTTGTACACATAAAGTTATTTCATAAAAAGAAAAAAAGAGGAGTCAGCTAGCTGGAGGCCAGGTTCATGGTGGAAGGTGTGAGGACTGTGAACAGAGGTAGCAGCATAGTGAATGTGAGAGAGAACAGTTCAGGCAGCGTAAGTGCTGTGGTCCACATTCTGAATACACAGGGCATGTGGGTGGGGGTGAGAGAGAGATCACAGAGGGCCTGTGTGCTGGGGGAAGCAGTTTCACTCTGGGCCAAGCAGAGTAGAGTCTTGGCAGGAGAGACAAGGCAGGCCAATGGTGAGGGAGCTGTAGTGGTCTTGCTAAAAGACGAAGCCAGAGCATGGCTATGGCTGTAAGAAGTAAGAGCAGAGCAGGGGCCTGAGAGATGCCCAGGAGGCAGAATGGACAGGGCTTAGTGACTGATAGGATGGAGGATGTGAGTGGAAAACAGGGTTCTGCTGCCCTCAAGGAGGTGGAGCATAACGGCATCCTTGAAGGGTGGGCTGCATGGTGACTTCCTTCCATAGAGGGAAAAGGGAAATGGGGGGAGACAGTAACTCTACAGTGGAGAAAACTGAGAAACACTGCCTCAGCCAGGTGATCAACGTTCACACCATCCGTGATGTCTTGTTGATGGTAGGTGCCTCTGATGTGCTGGGATAGGAATTGCACTTCACCTCTGTCATCTCCCTGTAAGCCAAGTCTAATCAGGAGAAAATCTTCAAATAGATCCCAGCTGAGGATCATATATCTGACCAGCACTCCTTAACTTGTTTAGGTCATCAAAACATGAAGAATCTAAGAAAATGTCACACCAAGAGGAGCCTGAGGAGCCTAAGAAGGCTCCTTCATGTTCATATCATGACAACTGATATGGTTTGGATGAGGTTTATCCCCCAAAGGTTCGGGTGTTGTAAGGTTGGTGCCATTAAGAGATGGTGGTCTAGTGGGAAATGACTGAATCATTGGGGGCACTGCTTTTGGAAGGGATTCTTGTGGGACCCTAGTTAGTTCCTGTGTGAGTGAGTTGTTATAAAATGGTTAGTACTTCCTACTGTCTGACTTCTTGTCTCATTGTGTGGTCTGTCTCTCACATGTGCTCCCACAATGATGCCTGCCATCTGTCATGATGTGACAATTACGGGTTCCTTGCCTGAGCTGGCATCATGCTGTTTGGTTCTTTCAACCTCGAAGATTGGGGGCTAAATAAACCTAGCCTCAGGTACTTTGTTATAGCAACAGCAAATGGACTAATACAACAACTAAATATAAGTGGTGTCATGGACAGAATCTTGAAAGATATTAGGTTAGGAACTAGGAAACCTGGGTAAAATATGAACTTTAGTTAATAGTAATATATCAATATTGTTCATTATTTGTGACAAATGTACCACACTAATGTAAGATGTTAATAAAAGAAACAATGTGAGATTTATGGGAACTCTCTCTACTCTCTTTACAACTTTCCTGAAAGTATAAAACTATTCTAAACTAAAAAGTCTATTTTTTAAAAATCAGCCAAATGCATTTGTTCTGAAAACTTTTAGAGTGGTAGAGGTTCTGCCTTGTGTGTGCAAGGCTCTGGGTTCTGGGCCCAAAACCAAACAAAAAAGTAATTGCTACTCTCCTTAAAAATAAAAATACAAATATAGAACAAATTGGGGCTCCGTAATGTTCCAGTTTCAGAGCTGAATGAGCTGGGTCACAGAAGCAGCCCCAGTTCTCCCAGTCCTTTCACATTCCTCTTCTTTGAGGGTCAAGCCAATAAGGTGATTTGTTTAGGAAGGAAGGACTACAACTCCCAGAGTGCCCCTGGGCAGTTGTCAGGAGCAACCAAGGAACGCAGACTAACAGCCCTGCGGGGAGTTTAAGGACTACTAGGACTCACTGACTGCCAACCATGGGCCAGGATTATTACTCTGTGCTCCAGATCAGTCGTAATGCAGAGGATGCCCAGATCAAGAAGGCGTAAGTTGAAGTGGGAACCAGGTCTGAGGTCTGTGCAGGCCGCCCCACCCTCATCCCTTCCAAACCCAGCTTTTCTGCAGAGCTTAGCAGGCAAGATGAGCCTTCATCCTCTTGTCTATCTTTATCCTGGTTTGGGGCTGGTTGAGGGAAGGGGCTGGAGATTTGGACACCTAGTTTCTCAGTGGGTTCCCAGCCTATCTCCCTTTATGCTCTGGGCCATGTCTGCTCTCCAGGTGCTTTAGCTTTCCTAGCAACAAAATTGGGACAAAGGATCTGTTTGAACTTTATCCTGAATATTATGGAGAACCAAGGGATTGTGAACAGGGGAGTGAACTGGCCAGATGGTGTGAATATGCTACAGATCTCATTCTGGTCATCATTTGTTTTTTTGTTTATTTATTAATTTATTTAGTGGTACTGGGGTTTGAACCACAAGCCTCCTGCTTGCTTCATATGGATTTTTTGTCATTGATTAAACTTCATCTCTGAATACTTCCCTCAAGTCACAGAGACTTTGTGACTTGAAAATTGAGGCTGGCTGGGCGTGGTGGTGTATACCTGCAATCCCAGCAACTCGGGAGGCTGAGGCAGGAGGATCACAAGGCCAGCCTCAGAAATAGGAAGAATAGAAGTTCACTGGACTAGACAAGGGGAATGAAGAGAAGGGAGCACCACGAGGATACATAATGACCCCAGTTATTGACCTGCTCGGTATCACTCTAGCCGTCACTTCACCACTTTGTCACCCACTCAGGAAAGCAGGTGAACCAGAGTGACGTTACTGCAGAGAGAGAGGTAGGGCTTGAATCCTTAAGGGAGACCTTTGGATCATATGCCGAAAATAAGAGCCTATGAAGGGTTTCAGCAGGGAGTGATGTGGTCAGAGTATTTTAGAAGTATGAGAAAGAGACAGACCGACAGAGTGAGGGAGGGGAGGAGGGAGAGACCTTACTAGTTGGCAGCTCACAAGATGGATTGCATTGGAGAGGGGGACTACTGGATAGAGAGGGACATTCTACATAGTTTTAGGGATGAAGAGGCAGGAAGGGAATATTTAGAAGGAAAAACTGGTTATGACTTGGTGGATGGGAAAGGAGGGAGCAAAGGAGAAGTTGGAGTTAAAGGTGATACTCAGGTTTCTGGCTGCTGTCCCTGGGAGAAAAAGTAGGCACTGAGATGTGCTCACGCTTGGGCTGGCTGAGTGTGAGGTGCTGTGGGACCTGGGGAGGTGGCTGCATAGAGAAGGAAGGGCTCAGGGAGGTCATCAGCCCTGTGAGAGCTGAGTGGACCCCAGTGGAACCCCTGGGCACGCCCACGAGAAGGTGAGGCTGCACTGTGACCCAGCAGGAGGCCATGTGGGGTCCAACTGGGACTAGAGAGTCTGGACCTGGATCGATTACTTCCTTTTGCCCCTGTAGTCCCCCTCCGCACCCTGCTGGCCTCCTGGGTGCTCTGGGAGGCTGAAGGTAAGGCTTCCTTGCCCCCGGACTCCTGGTGCATCCTGCTCCAGGGGAACGAGTCAGGGGAGTGGTTGGAGGAGAGTGCTCCCTTCCTATGGGGTCTCTCAGGCTGCCCAGTCCCCTCACTGAGGGTCTTGGCTCCTGCCACAGGCCCTGTCCACACACTCCTTTCAAATTTCTGTAGAAAGTGACAGGTTTTTTTGTTTGTTTGTTTGTTTTTGCGGTGCTGGGGATTGAACTCAGGGCCTTGTGCTTACAAGGCAAGCACTCTACCAACTGAGCTATATCCCCAGCCCCAAATTTCTGTAGCTGCTCCCTCCTGTCACTTCTACGGGTTTCATGATGGTCAGAGCCCCAGGTTCCTAGCCTCTGGGTGCTCTGACCCTCATCTTCTTCCTTCTGCCTGTGCCTGGGTGAATGGCCCCTTTATTAACTCTGCAAATCATCCAGTCCCTGCCATCCCTTCCCTCCGGGGATACTGGCAGTGCATGTCCTCAGATGCTGCAGGTATCCTGTGACTGAGACATGGGATTGGCAGACTCAGAAGGACCTGACAGGTGCAGGCTGCCTCCTGTATAAGCCCTTCCCATACCTGATTTTATCTTTTTCTCCAAAGAAATCTGTGGGTCAGTTTCAGTCCTCTGAGAAACAGAAACCAAGATGAGATTAAATGTGCACAAAATAGGTCGCAAAACCCCAAGGAAGGAGAAGAGCGCAGAGGGAATCTTCTAACTGCAGAGGAGCCCAACACCTGTGCCAGGAAATGAGGAGGAAGGGCTTGGGTAGAGAGCTGCGGCACCGCCCAAGTATCTCAGGCAGGCTTGTCCTTTGCAGGGGTTCCATGCTCCCAGAAATGGGCCACCATGCTTAGGCATTGGCTGGGAGAGCTTGGGGAACAGATGCCCACTGGGCAGCTCCTGGGGCTGCCAGTCAGCCAGGATCCCTACACCAGGTTCTCTTCAAAGAGGTCTGAGCAATGCATCTCAGTGGCTGCCACAGCCTGTGAGATCACCCCTGATTCATAGCTAGGCAGTTGACAGCAGTGTGTGCTTGGAACCATGGTCTGCCCCTCAGGAATGGTCCACCATTAGGACTCACATTCACTTTCTCTCCTACAGGTACCGGAAACTTGCCCTTAAGACCCACCCTCTGAAAACGAGTGACCCCTCAGCACCACAGACCTTTAGACAAATAGCAGAAGCCTATGACGTGCTGAGTGACCGTAAGTGACCATGGGACTGCTCCAGGAGATTTCTGTTGTCCTCTCCTTTAAGATCGTTCCTTAAGTCCCTAGACTGTTGAGCTTCTGGGGGAGTCCAATAGAGAATAAGTATCTGTCCTCTCTGCCCACTGTCTAACCAAACTGAGAGAACATCAAGTTTTCAGTGGACACGAGCTAAGGTGAGAGATGAGTGTGCAGGGTCACCAGGCAGGGCAGGAGCAGGGCACATTCCTCACACCCCCACGCTCAAAGATGGAGCCCACCCCAAGGAGAAGAATGGGAGGAAATGCTGGCTGTCAAGGGGAAGAAGGCCAAGGCTGAGCAGGATGCCACTCATCCCCTCAAGGACAGCAGGAGCATGAAGTGGCAGAGAGAGGCCAGGAGTCTTTAGAAGGCTCTGTCCTAGGGAAACCAAGAAGCATGGGGCAAGTATGATCCATGGCCCCAGCACAGGGCAGTGCCTGGTGGCCTCCCTGAGCGCTTGTCCTGGAGACTCTGACTATGGGTGCTGTGCGGGATGGCTAGGAGACCACTAGGGTTTCTCCAGTGCTGTGTTTTCAGGACTTGTATAGCCTCAAACTATAGGATTTCAAAGCTCTAGGACTTGGAGGCTTTAGAAGTTTTAGATTCTAAAATTTCAAGATTCTAGGATTCTAATTACTCCCATTAAGAGAGTAGCTGCGAGGACTGAGATAAGCCAACCCCCAGGTCTGAGCCTGACCCAATCCCTACCCCACCCCCAGCAAATCTGTTTTTCTCATCTCTTCTGGGCTATAGGGATCCCCAGACCCACTCAAGAATGTCACCTCTAACTTCTAGGATCTCATTCCAGAGACTTTGGAAAGAGCACAATCACCTTGGAAAAGGTTGTTTGGTCCCATCTCCTTCCCCAGGTCCTCCTTCGAAGCCTCATCCCCTCCATGATCTTAGCCCCCAAGGCTGCACCCCTCCTCAAGGTCCTCTTGTTCGCAGCTGTGAAGAGAGCCATCTATGACAAGTTTGGAGAAGAAGGCCTAAAGGGCGGGATTCCTCTGGAGTTTGGATCCCAGGCCCCATGGACAACTGGCTATGTCTTCCACGGCAACCCTAAAAAGGTGTTCCATGAGTTCTTCGGGGGAGACAACCCCTTCAGTGGTAAGAGATCCTCCTCGGCCCCTTGCCTCACTAGGAAAG
>JAJEJO010002081.1:15385-28506 GCA_020662805.1 Glaucomys volans
GTTAAGAACTCCTACGTTCAATCCCTGGTACCAAAAAAAAAAAAAAAGAAAAGAAAAGAAAAGAAAAGAGAAAAAGAAATCAGTTGCAGAAACATATCCCTTCTATCCCAGTGAAGCAAATAGGGGTTCAGTACAGGGAATTAGATAGTTAAAAACTCAAGCCGGGCGTGGTGGCGCACACGCCTGTAATCCCAGCACTTGGGAGGCTGAGGCGGGAGGATCGCGAGTTCAAAGTCAGCCTCAGCAACTTAGAAGGCCCTAAGCAACTCAGTGAGACCCTGTCTCTAAATAAAATACAAAATAGGGCTGGGGATGTGGCTCAGTGGTGGAGTGCCCCTGGGTTCAATCCCCAGTACCAAAAAAAACTCAGTGGAAGGTCTGGGTGTGAGAGTGTTAGGTTGAGCCAATCAGGAATTCCTCTGAGAACAGCACCCCTGAACTGGCTCACAAGTAGAGTAGCTGTCCCTGTCACAGAGGGAATGCTGAGGGAATCAGGAAATACCTTGTTGTGTCCCATAACACCACCATAGCTATAACCACGACTCAAGGAATTTGCTGCCCTGGCTGCTCTACTTGCCTCTGACAGGCTCATGCCTGTCACTGGGGTGGGGGACACAAAATTATTGCAGAAAACTCCAGTATCTTCTTGACAGTGCTCACCAGTTCCAGCAAAGCCCCAGAGAGATGCCTGCCTTCCCTCTTTCTGCCTTCCAAATGGCTCAGTGTTTACCTCTTGAATAGAATTCAGAGCCAGAGACCTAGCCAAAAAAAGGTCTGGGAAGCTGGGTGCCATGGTGCACTTTTTTGGCAGGGGTACTGAGGATTGAACTCAGGGACACTTGACCACTGAGTCATATCCACCGCTCCATTTTGTATTTTATTTAGAGACAGGGTCTCACCGAGTTGCTTGGTGCCTTGCTAACTTGCTGAGGCTGGCTTTGAACTTGAAATCCTCCTGCCTCAGCCTCTTGAGCCACTGGCATTACAGGCGTGCATCATCACACGCAGCATAATTATTCTTATTGATGGATATTTAGTTTCTTTCCAGTCCTTTGCTAATGCTGTCCATGTGGGAAGATGCCCTTTGTCTCTTTTTCTGTTGAATTACAGTTAGTTTCCTTAACATGCTTGTCTCCCTTGGACTTGGGAACTCCTCCAAGTCTGATTGATCTCAACAGCCTAGTATCTGACAAGAATGAGTGGATGGGTGGGTGGGTGAAAGACTGGGAGGAAGGATAGATGGACAGAGGAAAGACAGATGAACAGATGAGCGAGTGGATGAGAGGGCAGATGTATGCATGGGTGGGTGGTAGATGGGCAGATGGGTACAGGGTGTGGGGTGATCCCAGTCCCAGACAAACTGCTCAGCGTATGTTCTACCACTGAGCTACACTCCCAGTCCCCTTAGAATCATCTTGCAAAGGCAGATAGTCTTTAGAAGCTGTCTTCCTGGGTCTAGTTATGCAACTGAGTCTAGATTCTCACACCTGTTTCCTCCCCCACCCACTGGCCCTTCTCCCAGGCTATTCTACAACCTTTCTGCATCCTGAAAGTTCTCTTTGGCTTCTCCATGTTAATAAGTGGGTTTGAAGTCCTCATCTCAGAGACCACATCCACTGGGCCATGCCCTCACAAGTTGGCCAGAGATGGCTGAGTTTATAAACTCCATGTGAGACTGGAAAAAGCAAGGGAGTTGGAGGCAGAGGACCCATTTCAAATCCATGCACTACTGTGCATGCGCTGTGTGATCCTGGGCAGGTTTACTCACCTCACTGAAACCTCAGCTTCCTCACCACTAAATGGCCATAATAAACATGTCGCAGGGCTCACTATCAAATGGGATGATGTTGATGAAAATGGGCTCTGTGGTCAGAAAGGCCATACATTGGACCTGTCTCTCCTAGAGGTAGATTCATGGAAAAAAGTCAGTTCAAAGGATCCAAGAGCCAGGTGCAGTGGCACATGCCTGAAATCCCAGTAGCTCTGGTGGCTGAGGCAAGAGGATCCCAAGTTCAAAGTCAGCTTCAGCAACTTAGTGAGGCCCTAAGCAACTTAGTGAGATCCTGCATCAGAATAAAAAATAAAAGGGGTGTGGCTGTGGCGTAGTGGTAAAGCACCCCTGGGTTCAATCTCTGGTGCAAAAAAAAAAAAAAAAAAAAAAAAGGAGCTGAGAGAGTTTGCAGGCCATTGCTTACCTGTCTGAGAAAGTTGGCCTCTGGGTTTGGGGGTTCCTTAGGCAGTACAACGAGGTGCTATACTCCCACAGAGCTCCACTCCAGGGTTCTTGTGTCCCTTCTCCCTGCAGGGCCGAGGGGCTGGGTTTGTGGTAGCCTTGCTCTTAGGGTGTCTACTACCTGCCACATCATGTGTGTTGGTTGAACAAACAAATTCAGTAATGCAAGAGTGGACCAGGTAGTTCACAGGCCTCTTTTTTTTTTTTTTTTCTTTTTAAGAATTATTTATTTATTTACATGTGGTGCTGAGGATCAAACCCAGTGCCTCACGCAGGCTAGGCAAGCAGTCTACCACTGAGCTGCAGCCCTGCCCCCTAGTTCACAGGCCTCTTAATGAACTATCACATCTTACAGGGACAGAGTGGGAAGCCACTTCACCCCGCTGCCTAAGGTCCCTGCATCATTTTAAATGTGAAGTTCATTCCATGGTATTAACCATGAGAGACAGTGTGCATAACAGTGACCCCTAATTCTACAGTTTATGAAGGGCTTCCACATCAACAATATAGCATAGTGGTTAGATTTTTTTTTTTTTTTTTTTTTCCTGTAGTCAAATTGTTCAGGGCAACGTCTTCTAGTTCTGGGAGTGTGAGAATTTTGTGTGCCCTCTCTGATTCAATGAAATAAAAACGAAGGGTTGAAGGCAGAACTAGGTGGTAGAGCACTTGCCTAGCATGTGCGAGGCTGTGAGTTTGATCCCCAGCAATACAAAAATAATAAATAGTAAAGAAATAAATAAAGTCAAATGAAAATGAAAAATGCTGAACACAGTGCCTAATGGAGGGTAAGCTCTCAGCAAGTTTTAGCTCTTCATCATCTTTTTCTTTTTTTTTTGCGGTGCTGGGGATTGAACCCAGGGCCTTGTGCTTGCAAGGCAAGCACTTTACCAACTGAGCTATATCCCCAGACCTTTTTTTTTTTTTTTTGGTACTGGGGATTGAAGTCAGGGGCACTCGGCCACTGAGCCACATCCCCAGCCCTATTTTGCTTTTTATTTAGAGACAGGGTCTCACTGAGTTGCTTAGGGCCTCGCTAAGTTGCTGAGGCTGACTTTGAACTCACGATCCTCCTGCCTCAGCCTCCCAAGTGCTGGGATTACAGGCGTGCTCCACCGCGCCCGGCCCTTCTTCACCATCTTAATGGTGGAAGGCAGGTCAGGCATTATTACCCCCACGCTGTAGACAGAAATTGAAGGTTTTCATAGCACCTCAGGGGCTGAGCCAGGATGGGGCTTCCTCTGTGCACTTGGAAGGGTGCAGGAGAGGAGCAGCAGGGGAAGTTGTGGATGTAGAGCTGGACAATGGAGCTGAAGAAAGAGGACTTCGGGGTATGCTGATGACCTCTCAGATTTGCCAGGGCTACCCTTTTTCTCCTTAATATCAGCTGATAATGTCATAGAAACTTGAGTCTGGGATCTCTAGTGGTCTTAGGCTGGACAGTGAGGGGAATAGGAGCCTGGGGAGGGGTAGGGAGGACTCAGCTCTGATCTTCTGTGAGAAAAACAGATGGGTAGTGTACTGTGGATACTATGAGGATCTGCCACTAGAGCACGCACCTCGCCTCCCTGAGACAGCCTGAGTTGGTACCTTCCCAAGTTGTGGGAAGGTAGATGGGGTGGAGGGCAGTGTCCAGAGTGGAAGTGAGGCCACTAATGGGATCTGACAAGGGATGATATTCGCTGGTGTGCAATTGAGGACGCTGGTCTGCAATTGAGGACTGAGTCTTGATCTGACCAGTCTGGGTCTGAGAGGTGGGAATGGGGTGCTGGTGTTATACTTGAGTCACTAAGAGATGGGAGGGAATACAGGGATGGGGAGTGTGTGTGTGTGTGTGTGTGTGTGTGTGTGTGTGAGAGAGAGAGAGATGGGGATATGGGGATATGGGGGTGGGGAGAATCAGAGTCTTTGGACACAATTTTTCTTACTTGTCTCACTATCTCCTGTAGAATTTTTTGATGCAGAAGGAGGTGATGTGGATCTAAATTTTGGGGGACTGCGAGGCCGAGGGGTCAAGAAGCAGGATCCTCCAATTGAACGGGACCTGTACTTGTCCCTGGAGGACTTATTCTTTGGCTGCACCAAAAAAATTAAGATCTCCCGAAGAGTGAGTACTCGGTTTGCTCCTTCTGGGAGTCACTATCTGTTCCTCTGCCCTCCCTGTCACCTTCTTACCTATCCTAACTAGAGAACTCAGGAATGGTTTCTGATGGAATCTTAAGATTGAGAGATGAGTGATTAGAATTCTAGGATCTGAAATTTGGGACAACTGAGGGGATTAGCCTGTTTTTTTTTTTTTTTTTTTTCCCCAAAGCAAGTCCCCTCTGCAGCCCCCTAACTGAGATAGGACTCCCTCCTTTCAGTTCAGCCCCTTCACTGTGGGAAGTAGGAAGACTCTGAGTAGGAGGAGTCTCCTGGGAATCCTGCTCTCTGGTTACTTGACCATGCCCCAGGATTTCCTTAGGGGTATGCCTCATCAGTGAGAGGGAGTAGTGTGGACATAGAGGGTTGGCTGGGACAGCCCCCATGGTCACTGGTTGAGAAAGACCCTTGTGAGTCCCAGAGTTCAGTCCTTGATTTGACCTGTCCTATGTGCCAGCCCTCTACCAGGTCCCCTCACCTTTGCCCAGCAGAGGACATACCTTCCACAGGTAGCACCCCTGTGGGCAGTGATTAGGGATAGATGGACAACGTAACGGGGAATGCATTGGGTGAGGGTCAAGTCTGGTAACTTCCATGTTCTTTCTCCCTTTGGGACTAAGAGAACTTTCAGAATCTAAGGTTCAGGACGTCTGCAATTTGGAGAGAGAAACTGAGTACATTTTCACTGTGCATCTTTAATGGCCAGGGCTGGAATTGTGAATTTGATCAACTCATGGCTTCTCTAGCCCCAGTTCTAGCCCTAGGACCTGCCCTGCCACCCTAGAGTCACAAGTTCTTAGCTCCATTGGCAACAGAATTGGGTGTGTGAATGACTCAGGGCAGGTCCTCCCTATGCTAGGGGATTGAGCCTGAGTACCAATTCTGCAGAGCATCTTCCGTGTGTACAGAGGGGCTCATAGGAACCTGAGTGTGCCCCCTCCCACCATCTCCCTGCAGGTGCTAAACGAGGATGGGTACTCCTCTACCATCAAGGACAAGATCCTGACCATTGATGTGAAGTCTGGTTGGAGGCAGGGCACACGTATCACCTTTGAGAAGGAAGGGGACCAGGTGAGAGGGAGAGAGGCTGACTAGCATCAGTCACCAGGCTCAGGTGGTGGGAAGACTGAAGGGGAAAGAGACAATGATTTTTCCTGTCCCTGTGGACCCTGGTCTGGTAGGGAGACCACTCTGCAGAGTTGGTGAGACACAGCCTCACAATGCCTCTGTGAGTGGGCATCTGAGGGACTATCCCCATTTTACAGAGTGGGGAACTAAGACCCAGAGAGGGAAGGAACTTATCCAGGGCAAGAACACAAGAGCTGAACCCACTCTTACCTTCAGCTCTCTTACTGATTTTCTTCAGTGATTTTCTGTATAAAGCCCAAGTATAGAAGCTACTCAGAACCACTTACTACTAATAATTTTAAATCAAAGATTTATGTCCATCAAAATGTGAAATTAATGTCCTAGGTGAGCTGAGTCTTAAAAGGCTGAGAAGAGGCAGAGCAATGGAGTATTCAGAACCAGGAGAGATAGCTCCTCTGCCTGCACTTCCTGCCCCTTTCTCACCTATAAAACATCTACTTCCAAAAAGCGCCCTTCAAGCTGGGCACAGAGGCTCGTGCCTGTAACCCCAGCTACTTGGGAGGCTGAGGCAGGAGGATCACTTGAGCCCAGGAGCTTGAGGTCAGCCTGGGCAACGTAGCAGAATCTCACTTCAAAAAACAAACAAAAGAAAAAATAGCCTTAGAGACCCACCCCCAATGTTCCCCCTCTCCGCAGCCTTACCTGGTCATACCACATGGGTCAGTACTCCTAGGAGCCCTTGCCTCTGGCCTCCCTTTAATCTGGCCTTGAACTTGCTGAGGATTCACTATGTTTATTTCCCCCATTCGACTGGGAGCTCCTGGGGTGAAGGGATTCCTTAGTCCCCGTGCCCAGAAGAGACCTCAGCAGTTTTGGTGACTTGGTGAGGCTTGGATGGAGGTGTCACTCCTGAGTTATTAGCAGAACAAAGATGTGCAGGCATTGTCTGGCCCAGCTCAGTGTTCCCACTGCCATCTGAGGAAGTCCCTGCTGAGTGCATCCCTGTTGGGTGTGCTCAGTAGAGCTGTGATTCGGGGAGGACTCCTCTGGGTAAGCTTCCCAGAGCAGGGTCTCTGTGTCCTTCCAAAAATCCTGGTCTGATCTCCCCGTTGTACAGATGGAAGACATGGAGACAAGTAGAGGCGGGAACTTGGCCAAGTCACACAGGCAGTTAGTCCTTGTCACCCCTTGACCTCCCCTGCCCAGGGCCCCAACATCATCCCAGCGGACATCATCTTCATCGTGAAGGAGAAGCTCCACTCTCGCTTCCGCAGGGAGAATGACAACCTCCTCTTTGTGTATCCCATCCCTCTGGGGAAGGTGAGTGACAGAGTGTAGACGTGGGGCAGGGCTGGGCCAGACCAGGTCCCACCCGCACCAGCCTGGGCTCGGCCCCTCACCAATCACTGTGGGTTCCAGCCCGCCCCCACTTTGCTCTCCACCGTGGGGTTCTGTGTAGGGTCAGATCTGTGCTGCCAGGCCTGTCACCCACCTCTCTGGGCTCTTTCCACCTCCACTCTCAGGCTTCTCCTGGACCCTCTGCCCACAATGCTGCCCACCCACCTCATCTAAGAAGGTGTCAACTGCTGCCACCATGGGTAACCTTCATCCACTCCAGAATGGCAAGGGGTCCCTCCTTGGTGCCCACAGACTCCTTCATTTCCATCTCTTTCATATCCTTATATTAGATCAATACCAGTCTGACCTACTGGCTGTGAACTCCTGAGGCATCACCTAATAGTTCTTGAACAGCCTTTTGTCTCCCTAGTGTTCAGCTCAAGGTTTGGCACCAGATAGGCTCATCAAGTGCCTTCTAAGTAGGATGGCCATGGTGACCCTCCTCACTCCCATCTTTTGGCCCTGACCTCCCCAGGCCCTCACCTGCTGCACTGTGGAGGTGAAGACCCTAGATGACCGTCTACTCAACATCCCCATCAATGACATTGTCCAGTGAGTCCATCTGCCTTGGGCCCTGGTAGGCAAGAGAAGGGCTAGCCTGGGACTTAGAGGGCCGAGTCAGAAAAGTCTGCCGAGTACAGTTGTGCAGGATGTACCCAGCACCAGCGTCCCTTGCCGAGGGGGTGAGAGAAGCCTGAAAGCAGTCCACACTCTGGCCAAGCTGTGGGCTGCACTCACTTGGCAAAAGGAATGGCATTTCTAATTCAGCCATAGGAGAGACTAGAGGCCCCAAGTGTTGGGCGATCCCCGTTGTCTTCGGGGCCCCGTACTCCTCACTAGCTCTGAGGTGTGTCCCCTAAGTCCTGTTCCCTCTGCATGGAAGGGTTTGCTCAGCAGCCTGGCACCCCCGCCCCTTCTCTGTGCTGTTACCCATACCTAAAGCCAGGCTCCTGGGACCCTCCAGCAGAAACCCACGGTGAACAGGTTTTCCAGGGAGCATGCCCTTTGGGCCAAGCCAGTCTCCTCTCTCACGCAGTCTTGCTGCTGAGAGCCACCCCCTGGTGGAAACTGGGGTGCTGACCCATTCCTGTGGCTATGTGAGCCAGGGTGGCTGTGTGGGCCAGTCCGGTGCTGCTCCAGGGTGCACTCTCAACTCCCTTCTTTCATCCCTCCCTCAGTCCCAAGTACTTCAAGAAGGTGCCAGGTGAAGGGATGCCTTTGCCCGAGGACCCCACCGAGAAGGGGGACCTCTTCATCTTCTTTGACATCCAGTTCCCCACCCGCCTCACACCTCAGAAGAAGCAGATGCTGCGCCAGGCACTGCTGACCTGACGCTGGGGGTGGAGCAGTGGAGGAGAGGGCTCCCCTGCCTTACCCACCGCACCCCGCAGTGCAGGCTGTGAGGAGAGGGAGGATGCTGGGGAACCCAAGCTGACTTAATAAAGATTTATTAGCCTCCGTTTTCACCCTGGAGAGTGTTGGAGAGGAGCTTCCTGCCTGACCTTTTTTTTTTTTTCCCCCAGTACTGAGGATGGGACCCAGGGCCTCATGCATGGCTGGCAAGCACTCTACCACTGAGTCACATCCCCAGCCTTCTTGCAGATCCAAGAAGCTGGACACCTGGCTTCGTGGGCATGGGCAGGTCCCCGAGGATCCAGCCCCTCTGTGCTCCACCTTGGAAGCACAGGGCAGTGCTGTGTGGTCTGAGTTCTCAGCTCTGCTTTCTTTTCTTTAGAAGGGTCATTTTCTGGAGTGTGGTATGTCACATTATAGAGACATACACATATAGAAAAGTGAACCACAACAAGGTTTGTCCCGGCTTCCTGGTGTGGCAAAGCTGTCATCAGAACAGTCACTTCCTGTGCTCACCAGCTTAGAGGCACACACTGAACACAGCACTGGGATGGTTCTGGTTTCTATCTCCCTGACCTTCATTCTGTTGTCTGTGAAGTGGGTCCTGGGCTGTCTCTAAGCAGAAACCTGGGTTCAGGCCCCAGCCCTGCCACTGCCTCCTCGCACCAGTTCCTGCCCATGTCTTGTCAGCAAGGCAGAGCCCATACCCCTTCACGGGCTTGAGGGGTAAGTGAGATCATTAATGTGAAAGTGCTTGGTGAACTCATGCTTAGATTTCAGGGAGCATTAAGCATTGCTATTGATATGGCCTGGAGAGGGGTTCTAAGCTAGGCCCTTGTGGCCCACACCTGCCCCACCAAAGCCAGCGACACAACAGGGCACCATGCTCACCTTGTGTGCTGGGGGTTAGAGTCCCCTCTGTGGAGTCTGAGTTTGGGCTATAATAGGTCCAAGGTCATGAAAAGTAGGTGGCCTCTTCTGTGGGGTGGCTTCAGAGGTGCTGGAATAGGTCCCTTAGTATCTATATAGCTTGGGATTCCCCCATTCAAAATACCATTTTTTTTTTTTTTTTTTTTTTTTGAACCAGGGATTGAACTCAGGGACACTCGGCCACTGAGCCATATCCCCAGTCCTATTTTGTATTTTTTATTTAGAGACAGGGTCTCACTGAGTTGCTTAGGGCCTCACTAAGTTGCTGAGGCTGGCTTTGAACTCTCGATCCTCCTGACTCAGCCTCCCAAGTCGCTTGGATTACAGGCGTGCGCCACCGCGCCCAGCTTCAAAATACCATATTAAGCTTAAGTTTCTAAAGTGGAAACTCAGAACTTGGCAACTTTTTTCAGTTTTTGAAGAAATGGTGCTGGATGCAGTGGCACACACTTGTAATCCCAGAACTCAGGACGCTGAGGCAGAAGGACCACAAGTTTGAGGCCAGCCTCAGCAACTTAGTGAGACCTCATCTCAAAATAAAAGGGTCAGGAACTAGCTCAGTGGTAGAATGCCCCTGGGTTCAATCCTTAGTACTCAGTGGGGGAAAAAAAAAGGATGTCACTGTATTGCCCATAATCCTCCTGAGTAGCTGGTACTATAAGCATCTGCCACTTGTGCCCAGGTTCACCAGCTATTTTTAAACCACCATGGAGAAGGCAGCAGCAGGAAGACCTTGAGGTAAAGACTCCAGGGCATTTCAGCACAGTATCCGAAGTATGTGCAGAGTCAGACATACCTGTTGGAATACAAGGCATGTGTCCTTGGGCAAATCATTTCACCTGTGGGCCTAGGCCTATTCTTACAGTAAAGATTACAGCCTGTATTTTGCAGGTCATCTGTGAAACCAGGTGGAGTGGAACTGCCCTCTGAGGCTGGACCCAGGGGGAGGGGTGGAGTGGTGGCCTCCAGTTCTGAGTGCAGGCCCTGGGTGGGTGAGGGAGGGCAGGGCCTGTTGTGAAAACTCCAGAACTCCAGGCCTTCTCCAGGACAGCCGCTTCTGATCCTTACAGTGGGCTCTGGAGAAAGCCTGGTGTTGGGCCCAGCAACAGATCTTTATGAGACTTGTTACCACGGTTTCCGTGCTGGCTTATGAGTCAGGCAAAGCAGGCTCATCACAGGCCATCTCACAGGCATTACCGAGGCCTACTGTGTTTTCCAGTGATCCCTGCCACCTCCTCCAGCTCATCATTCCAAGGTCATGCCTGGAACTATAAGGAAGTCTGACTGCCTTGTGTTCATCCCAGTGCCTGGGGCACAAGGCTTGTGAATGAACCAGCTGAGGCCGTTCACCCCCAGCTGGCCTGCTTAGCTTGTTGACAGACATGCTTAGGGCAGCAAACTGTCCCTTTTCCTCCAGGTAAAAACAGTTAACAGCCCGCCTCCCAGGATAATGTGAGGGCACACGCCAGACCCCCATTTGACTTCTTGCAGCAGAGCAACTCCCAAGTTGGGGCCAGGGTTTCAGGAACATTTCCAGACAGAAGTCCGAAATTCGTGGGGAGTGAAACACACTTGCTGGCATCCAGGTGTGCAACCTTGGGCAAATCACTTCCCCAGGGATTTGCAGGTGTCCCTCCATCCAGCAGGCCCACTGGGCCATGCTGCCTTATGATACTCAACCCTATGCCTCCTGGGACCGGAGGTCTCAGCTCAGGAGGTCTCAGCTCAATTTGTCAAAAAGTGGGAAGATGAGGAATCCTGGGCCCTCCTTCCCTGTCCAGGAACCAGTCGAACATCCTGGACCTCTTGGCCAAGTACAGTGGGGCTTAGCCTCTGGCTCTGACCCACAGGCTAATAAGGATAGGAAGTGTTGGCTGCTTTAGGCTGGAGAAAGAAGGGACGGTCTCATTCTCTGGGACTGGCTCCATATCGCAAGCACACTTCCCTAAGGACCTTCAACGCTGGTGCCTGGGGGAAGAGTTCTAGCAAGGGGAAAGTGAGTCCTAATCCCAGCTCAGCAGCTGACTTTGTGCATCTACCAACATAACATGTCTCAGTCCTTAAGACACTTGGGTGACTTAATGCTAAGGGCCCAGACCTATGCTGGGACCTAGGTTCCTCACCCCTTGAAACAGAAGTAGCCCTGCCTATCTGTTCTCCTGCCTGAGGGACAGAGACTGAAACCTCTGTGCAAAGCCCTGACTTGTCAATGCATCCTTGGGATCCCTAGTCTGCGGAGGGGGCGACACTCTGAGCTCAAACCCAGGCATTAGCTGGAACCCAACCTGCAGCCTAAACCAAACCTGTGCTGAGTTAGGGCCTGTCCCGCCCAGCTCACAACACTGCCTCCTATGGGTGTGACCGTGCAGGGTGGGAGGCAGCCCAACTTGCTCTAGGATTTTGGAGAGGTGGGTTTGCCATTTGAAATAAAAAAATAAAATAAGCCCACTGCATCTAACATTCCCAAGATCCTCTAAATCTTCCAAGAAGTGCAAGAAATTCAGGGCAGAGAGCATACTCTCACTCTGCAGGTCTTCAGGCCTGGGGCCAGCTGGAGGCTTGGGAAGGTAAGCACTGGGGCACCAGCTCAGCAAGGGATGGGGAGGCAAGGACTAAGCCACTGCTATCTCTCTGGGCTGCTCCTTCACTTGCCGCCTCAGCCCAGGGCCTGAGTCTGGAGTGAAAATGGACAGGGGCTCCCATGGAGGTGGAAGGGGGACTTCAATCTTTTTCATAGGTGGCTCCTCCCCAACCCACCAGGGTCCACTGGACCAAGACCTCTGGTAATGGCTATGAGAGAGGGAGGAGACACCAAGGTTGAGCTTGCTTTATGGGTGACAGGCTGGCTGGGGGTGAGGACCATGAGTCAGGTGAACTTCTTAAGGGACTGAGGGGCTTAGGATTCTGGCTGGTACCAGACTTCCTCACTGCCAGACAGGGTTAACTCCCCGCACTGAGACAATGAGATGAGGTAGGGAGGGGGGGGGAAGGGGGGGGGGGGGGGGGGGGGGGGGAGGGAGGTGGAGGGAGGAGGAGCAGAAGGAAGAGGTGGGGGAAGGGAAGGAGGGACAGGGAAGGAGGGCAGCTGGAGGAGAAGCCAAAGCCAGGGGGCCAGGTCAGCAGTAGGAGAGGCTCAGAAGGGAGCCTCCCGGGAAGTACAGGCAGTCATGAGGGCCCTTTTCAGCTGCTCATAGGTGACAAACATCACCACGTTCCAGGAGCCCAAGCGGAGAAAGGAGGGCATGAACCTAGAGGAGAGAAAACACAGGTCACAGGGGCACCTCTGCTTCTGGCTTCTTCCACTGGGCCCTTGCATCCAATCCAACCTGGTTGCTCTATTCCAAGGAAGACTCAATGAATTGAGCCCACAGCTATGCCTAAGGGCACAAATCCCTACCCCGCATCTCCCCCAACCACCCCCAGTGCTGGGCATTAAACCCAGGACCTCATGCATGCTAGCCAACCCTCTACCACTGAGTTCTCCCCTAGCCCTGAGTCCTCATTTTAACATCTAGATAGAACTTTGGGAGGGTGGACACTTGGTTATCCCTCACCTGGAGGGATATCCATTGCTAGAGGCCTGGAATTGGATGGTGGTGATGGGGATCAGAGGCTCACCCTTTGTAGAAGGCTCGGGGCCCCTCCTTCTGGAGCATGGTAAGGGCGCAGTGCCCAGCGCTGCTGTACTGGCCCAAGGCAGAGTTCATGTATCTCGTCTTGACTACGTCGACAGGGGAGGCGATGACAGTGGTGCAGAAGCCCGCCCCAAAAGCAGAGGTGAAGTGGCAAGGGAGATCATCTGCCAAGGAGAAGTGGGCAAGGACTCAGCACTCCTCACCCACCATCCCAGAGGCACGAGAACTAAGAAGCTACCACGTTCCTCAATGTGCAATGTGGCAAGTCAGAAATAAAACTCGAGCCGGGCATGGTGGCGCACGCCTGTAATCCAAGTGACTTGGGAGGCTGAGGCAGGAGGATC
>JAJEJO010002081.1:30659-100594 GCA_020662805.1 Glaucomys volans
GCAATTCCTGCCCAAGGAGTTTGGATTTTGTGAAGGACTCCCTCCTGATTCTTTCAGGAAGTCAGGATCACAGTGATCCCAGTGCTACGTCATGACAGCCACTGACCCGCTTTTGGTCTGCTGGAGCAGAGATTACTCCACATTTCTGCTCATGGAGCCTCTGGAGGGCTGACAGAGTGGGGAAAGGTTTCTGCCAGACCACGACCTGACAAGCAAAGACCTACAGGCTTATGTTCTAGATTTTTAAGCAGAAGAGGTTCCTGTGGGTCTGAAATTACTGAAGAGAAAAGGGAGGGAGGAGATGACTAATTTAATCCTTGCAGGCCCCCACACAGCTCAGGTTGCCTGCTTTGTTGGACCTTGGTTGAGAGATACTGGGGGCAATATTTACCCTGGAGAGGGCTTATCGTCAGGCACCAGGACAGACAGGGATTCTAGCTGCTGTGGGGCTTGCAGGACATGCTCTCAAAATGCAGAGAGAACAACTAACTCCTCAGGGGAAGAGGTAAGGAAGGGGGGTGATCAGAAAATACTTTAGACCAGGTAACATCTAGCAGGGTCTTTTTTTTGGTACTCAGGATTGAACTCAGTGTGGCACTTGACCACTGAATCACATCCCCAGCCCTATTTTGCATTTTATTTTAGAGACAGGGTTTTTCTGAGTTGCTTAGTGCCTTGCCATCTCTTAGGCTGGCTTTTAACTTGAGATCCTCCTGCTTCAGCCTCCTGAGTTGCTTGGATTGTAGGCATACATGGGCGCCACCGCCCAGCTTAACTGGGTCTTAAAGGATGCTGGGCGATTCCCAGGCCTGAGAATGTGCAACAAAGTGTTGGGCTCCTCCTGGCCTACACTTTCCTTCAACATAGGAGGATCTGCTCCTCTGCAAGAGAGGTAGTCAGAGCTATGAAAAATGATACAGGAAACCAAAAGCTCCATTTTGTTCTCAGAGTTAGAACAACACCCTCCTCTGCTGCCCCAAGAGGAAGTGAGCTTAGCACCCCAGTGGGGGAGGGTGACCAGCTTCTCCTTCCCGAGCTCACTTTTCTGCTTTAATAGGAGCAGCTGCTCTGAGCTCAACTTGATTGGCTGCGCCTGTCACTGGGAGTCAGGAATTAAGAGCTGGGTGGCAGAAGGAGGATGCCATGGGAGTTGCTTGTGACCCATGGAAACAGCTCACCCAACTTCTTCCTCCTTGGCTTCACCCCAGATGACTGGGGCAAACAGGGAAATCAAGATGCAACTCACCAAAACAATTGCTTCAAACACTCCTACAGGGGCAGGGCTTGACCTGATCCACGTTGCCGTGGAGACTGGCTATATGAGGCGTAGTAAGACTGGTGATCAGATGGCAGAATGGGCTAAAGGTGTTCCTTGCCTCCCTAGCTTCCCTGCTGACACCCCATTCCCCCAAAGGGTGCTCCACATCTTATCCCACCTTGCTGCCCAGGACACTCTATTAGCTCACTTAGACCTCCCAGCTGCCCTGAGAGGCAGCTGCACTTACTTTCATGTTAGGCAACTTTGGAAGCGAATCTCCAGGCTCCAAAGCTTAAGCTGTTTGGCACTGCTGCCCAACTCATTTCTTTCTTCCTGTTTTCTCAGCCCCAGGCACAGACAGGGCCTTTCACAAGGAAGTGTCTCTCATGCCGATTAAACAGTTCTGAGAAGGTTCAGGCAGCTGATGTACCTTCTCTCTTCCCTGGGCAACAGATATGAGTCTACCATATACCTGATCTCGAGCTGTACTGCAGGGTGTTGTGAAGACCAGAGAAGGCCAGTGGCTACCCAGCTCAAAGGCAAGTGGATAGGGGGTCAGCTGCCATTTTGAATGCTGACTTGGGTTTGCCCAAGGTCAGTTCCTTGAGAGGGGTGGGTATAGTGACAAAAGTACTAAAACCCTACTAAAAAGAGTAAGTAAAACTCAGGCCTAGAAAGAGTTAATCATAGTCCCAGGAAAATAATCAGTTTTAGAACTCAAAAAGTACACTCCCTTGACTAATAATCTCAGTCACAGGGATGGTCAAAAGCTAGAGTCAACAATATGAAGTTTGAACAATAGATTCTTGTTTTAGTTCTCCCAGTGACTTGAGGTCAATGAATATGCCACAGAGGCCTCAGATTCTTCCTTTATAAAACGGGGACCACCATCCTTGGCTTGTTAAGGTTGGCTTAAGGACCACAGGAGATCAGGGATGATGAAAGTGCTTAGTGAACTGTGAAGAGCCACTTCACCTGGGTGGTAGCGGTAGTTATTTTTGTCAATGTGCTGCTGACACACTGACAGGGTGGAGAGGTAACAGGAGACCACTCCCTCACCCTGGATTCTTACCCGGCTTTGCTGAGGTCTCAGGCTGAGGCCTCCAAGATCAAGCTTCTCTAAAGGCGTCCCATTCTTCAAAGTTGCCAGCAGCTATCATGGCCCGATCCCCTTGGTTTTCCATAGAAAATGGCTGGAAGACGAAACACCTAATGGACATACTATGTGTCCTGTGGATGAGGGCAAAGGAAGAAAGTTTAGGAGAAATCAACCTTAAAGGTCCATACCCCAGCAAGGGCCACTGGCCCAAGCCACACAAGCCACCTCAGCCCTTGACTTGGGGGGAAAGTTGGGGCCCATTTCACCTAGGCAGCCAGGGACTAATTAGGTGCACAAACTGGCTGGGGTGGGGGGACCAACTTAGGAGTCCTTTCTCTCCTGTCTGCTTAGTATTACACCTTGGCTCTCTTCCAGGCTTATTTTCCGGACAGTCCCCTAGACTGGTATCACTCAACAGTCAGCAGACTTGTTGGGTGGGAGTGATGTGAGGGGGTCATGATAGGCCAGTCCCTCTCTGGTAGTTGGCTAAGGCCCAGACCTAGGCTTCCAGGAGGCTGGAGCGGCTAGTAGTGGGCCGGGATAAAGCCTCCTCACAGCAGAAGCGCCCCAGTAAAGACGTTGTGGGCACACAGCCTGGAGCCCCCCCGTGAAGGGTCATCCTGGCCATGGCAGAGGACCGGAGGACCCCCGCTCAAGACAGGCAGGGCATCATGGCCTAGGAGAAGCAATTAGGCTTAAATTACAGCCAACTAGACACAGAGGGAAAGAACAAAAGGAAAAGGGACAACAAAAGAGGGATAAAGGAAAAGCACAGCAGGACAACAAGAACTACAAACTAGCCCGAAGGGGGAGAAGATAATTAAAGAGTAAGGACCGCAGAGCGGGCTTAGAGGGCGTAGGCAGGTGTGGCGGGCGCAGAGCGGGGGCTGCGCTCACCGGGCTGCAGAGAGAACACGAGAGTGCAGGCGACTCTGTCGGCTGGCGGAGGTCAAGCGAAAGCAGCACCTAACACGGCTCGATCCCAACGCGCGCTTTAGCTGGGCTTGCAATGGGATCCGCGCGGGCGGAGCCGGCTTTAAGCCTCGGGGGCGGGGCCTGGGCGGGGCGGGGCCAGGCAAGGGCCGCCTATTCCACCAGTGGGAGGGGGCACTCTGGAGCCGCCGCCTTTCTACTGGGGCTGTTCTGCCTAGAGGTTCCTTCGCGCCTTCCTCCACTCCCATTTCCGCGGGGGCTGATCACCGCCTTTACCCCTTTTTTTTTTTTTTTTTTGCGGTGCTGGGGATTGAACCCAGGGCCTTGTGCTTGCAAGGCAAACACTCTACCAATTGAGCTGTATCCCCAGCCCGCCTTCACCCCTTTTCCCCTCAGAGGATCGCCCCCCTCGCGCCTCCTGCTCCTTCTCCCACTCTCCCCGGTCAGCCCGCCCGGAAGGAAGAAGAGTCTTGTCCAGGCCTACGCGCTTCTGGCTCTCAGCCAGGGCGCCATCTACCCGCGGCCCAGAGGCCGGTGGGGGTACATGCACTCCCCTTCTACCGCCCAGCCGGTGACGCCAGGCTGCCCGGCGGAGCGCGGGCTCCCGCGGGGCGGGGGAGGAGCCAATCCGGCTGCAGCAGCAGGTGGCCCGGCAACCGTTGCTGACAGCTGGGCGCGGCTGGAGTTCCCGCCTTCCTCTGCAGTGCTAGTTTTGCCCTTGGGGACCCAGGGAATAAAGGGTGGGGCCGGGGCACCAAGCGTGACAGCCTGTCTCCAGGCAAGGAGGAGCAAACCGGCCGTTGGCGCCAGGAAAGGAAGGGAGAGCAGGGCTTGGGCCATCTGTGTGCTCAACCCTGGGCAGGGACCTCAGCTGGTTGATGGTCTTGTGGGGAAGACATACACGAAAACAACCGATATGTGGGTCCGGTGGCCAGGACAACACATGTATTTGAGGAATAGAAGGAAGTCTGTCTGTCCTTAAACTCCCTGTCGCTACTTTTGTGTGTCCTCTGTCCCTCTGTTTTCATTCTTGTCTGCTTCACAGGATTTAAGTAGTCAGGGCATGGAATATGTTTCCTGGATTATGTTGTGAGCACTCCAAGAACAAGACGCTCTTTCCTTTGTTTATGGTATCACTGCCTCCAAAGGCCTTATTTAGGGGCTTAAGTACAGTTTTAACTGCTATGGAAAATGCTTTGTAGAAAGTTGGGTGGGAGTGACATAGTAAGGACAAAGGTCAAAAGCACTCCTGGGTCTTGACAGCCATTAAAAGGTCCCACCTTAATTCACAGTTTGTCAGATACCAAATGAGCCTCATTCATCCACCCTCAAACAATACCAGGCACACCATTAGAGCTAGGATTCTTTTACCTAGCTCATTTTTTTAAAAAAAACCTCATTCTTAACATAGGGCAAGGATGCTTGAGTTGAAATACCCTCACAGGTTGAAGTGCATCTAAAGCCAATTAACATCCAAAATCCCAGACCACCCCTGCAAGCAGCCCATAAAACTAGCTCCCTTTTTTTTTTTTTTGCGCGGTGCTGGGGATTGAACCCAGGGCTTTAATGCTTGCAAGGTAAGCACTCAACCAACTGAACTATATCCCCAGGCCACCAGCTCCTTTCTTTTATTCCAGCATGCCAATCTGTCACTTTATTGTCCTCAGAGCTGTGTCTCCCTTCCCAAATGAAGGCCCTACTAGAAGTTTTGCCTGCGTATTTGAACTCAAGTGATAAAAATTTTATTTTTATCATCAAGTCAAAGTTCTCAGTATCTAGCATCAGGGTGCTAGGGTGGAGAGGAACATTTGTTGAGGACAATTACTACAATTTGTGAGGTTCAGTGTGGTTATTTCATTTTGAAACCAGTATTGATAGATATGGGGAATGAGAAATCCCGAAGATAATGAGACCTGAGGAAAGGGAGTGAAAAAGGTCATGCACTTACAGCCTCCTGAGACAGATGTTTTCCAGTTGCTAGCTGCAAACAGACAAGGAGGGTGTTTTATCACCCTTAAAGAAACAGTCCCTAGGAGGCGTTAATCTTCAAAGTAAATCCTCTCCAGACACTGCCCACAGACCACCCCCCCTACCCAAAAAAGTTCAAATTCCTGAGTGCCCAAGGAAACTGATAGTTTCACTAGACCACCCCTCAAAATAACCTATATAAACCTAGTTCCTTTCTTTGTTCAGTCGCTCATTTGCCACCAGGAAAGTAGGTCCACGGGCGCCATTTCATCCCTGCGTCCCCTGTTCTGGTATGAAACTGTTCCTAAATAAACAGCCTAAATAAACAGACTCTTGTGTCCTGCCCAGTCTTTTTTTTTTTTTCTTTTTTGTCGTGCTGGGGATTGAACCCAGGGCCTTGGGCTTGTGAGGCAGGCACTCTACCAACTAAGCTACATCCCCAGGCCCTGCCCAGTCTTTTTGTGCTAACAAGTATTGTTTTATTTTGCAGAAGGGAAAATGGAGTCCCAAAGAGGATTGTTACCAGAGTCATAGGACAAGACCCTGGGTCCAGGAATCCCAACATAGCAGGCTTGGCCACCCAACCCAATATGCCAGTCAAAAAGTTGAGCAGTGATGAAGGGTGGGAAGGGAGCTTTAATCAACATGGCTGTGCAGGGAAGAAAAAATAAAGGGCTTCAGTGACTAAAGATTTGTCTTTAAGAGGCTCGCAAGAACTTTGGGGTTTTATAGAAAATGGGAACAAATGCAAAGGCCCCAGTTTGCAAGGCAGGGGGCATTTCATAGCTGGCAGAGTAGGTCGTCCTGTTCAGACCATGGTCTGGTTGATTGTTATGCCAGGACTGGTTCTCTGAAACTCCATAGCCCCAGGAAAGTCATGGTCACTTGAAAAGATGATTCAGTTCCCATCGTGAAATGACTGCTCCTGGTTAGGAGGGAAGCCTCAGTTCTATCAGGGGTAATCACACTCACTTGTGGGGGGTCAGTCTCATCATGGATGATCTGTCCTTATAGTTTGGGTTCCTTGTCATAATTATGCTTATCAATCAGTTCTATTGTTCCTGGAATTTAAGGTAATGCCAGAAGAGAGTGACTCAGGAAAAAAAAAAAAAATTAAAGAGACAAATGGAGCTATTTGGGAGGTTGAGCTAGGAGGTTCAAAAATTCAAGACCAATCTGTTCTGACTTAGCAAGACACTATCTCAAAATAAACATTTTCAAAAAGGGATGAGATTGTAGCTCTGTGATAGAGTGGCCCTGGGTTTAATCCACAGTACTGCAAGAAAAAAAGAAGAAAAGAGACAAATGGAGTTAGGGACAAAATGGGGTTGGCTAGGTAAGTGATTGGGTCCTCTGGGGGGTGGGGGCAAAAAGACAATCAGTGGAGGTGATAACTAATTGGGTCTGATTGGGAAGATGGGGGCTGATTCAAGAGGAAAGAAAGTAAAATGCTAATATCTCCATAGCCCTTCCCCCTCCTCTTCCACCTGTTGTCAAGGTAACCTGCTTCCAGGGATTGTTCCTCCCCACAGGGAGTTGTAGGAGTTGTTAAGGGAGTACCTCCTGGGTGGCTCCTTTCCTGCCCTTTAGGCAGACACGGAGAGGCACCCCAGGAAGGCTTCTTTCCCACCGTTTGTCCTACCGTTTGGTCCCTGGTCACAGTCAGGGTCACATAGGCAAGAAAAGGGGAGAAGGAGGACATGAGAACAAGGGAAATGTAAAATGTATAAAGGGGGAGGGACACCCCCATTTCCTCTGACACTCAGCTCTGGGGGAAGTCTGTCTCAAATAAAACTTGTTTTCTACACTTGCCTCTGTTTCTCAGGTGTTCAGTCTTCACATCTGGGGAACAGAACTCAGCCCTGATTCTCATCACTGGCAGTATTACCTCCTTCAAAATGATTTGCCTAATGTCACACAGCGTGAGCCCTGAGTGAAATCCTGGTCAATCTGGAACCAGGCATTTGTTTTTTTTCTGTATTATCCACAAGCAGAAGGAATTGTCAGCTAACTGCTGAGGAGATCAGCTGGAATGGGACTAGATACTTGTAGCAGGAAAGAAAAACACATTGAGCACATGGTTTTGGCAGAAGCAAAGGGGACACTCAGAAGTTAAGGCTGAAAATCATTTCTGGCACTAAGGAGTCTCCCCTCTACTCACTGACCTAGGTTTTACACAGAAGCTTCTTCCTCTGGCTGTGATGAACTGATTCCCAGAATGCTTGGTGAATTCATAGTAAAATTGCTAAACTTGTAAGTGATCCCTGATGAGATTACGAGGAACAAGATGGGTCCAAAGGTCATCCTGTAACAGGAACTTAGACTTTTCAATTTTGCAGGCATCTCTGCCTCCTTCACTCTGATCCATAAACATCCTGTTTCTTTCTTCCTTTTTTCCCCTCCCCTCCCCAGTACTGGGGATTGAACCCAGGGCCTTGTGCTTGAGAGGCAAGCACACTACCAACTAAGCTATATCCCCAGCCCTAACAGCAATTTTCTTACAGCCAACAAGACCCTAAACAATCCTGGGATAATGATGGACCAGACCACACCAGATCAAGATCACCTGCTGGACAACTCTGCAAAGCCTCCAACTCTGCAAACTCCCAATCCTTGCCCTCACTCCCCATTTTATATAACCTCAAAGTCATTGTCAGACCCTTGAACACAGGGCTAAGGATGAGTGTTCCCCTGATCTTCCCAGTACAGCTACGCTAATTAAAGTTCCTTTCATGCTTTTCACCATTATCTTTTCTGTATGGTTTTCTGGATGAGTAGCTGGAACTGGCAAGTTGGATTTCCAGAGTCACACCTCTGGCCTAGGACTCCAGTAACAAGGCTGGTTGTAAAATAAAAATCTGGATTCCAAAGACTTTATGCTGTTCCTGAGATGTTTGTTTACCTTTGGCAAAATTCAAGAGACTGTTAAAAGGATGATGTACAGACACTTGGAAAGCGAAGTAGAGAAGGCCAGGATACAACACAGATTTTGTTAAAATAATTTTTCCCCCAATGGAACCAGGCAGATAATAGCAATTCTATAGACACTGTATTTCTGGATTTTAAGCAAGCAGCTTACCCAAGTCGTACGATACCTATAGTGGGCTGGGGTTGTGACTCAGTGGTAAAGTACTTGCCTATTACGTGTGAGGCACTGGATTGGATCCTTAGCACAACATAAAAATAAATAAATAAATAAATAAATAAATAAATAAATAAATAAAGTTTTAAAAAAAGATACCCTGTAGGGCTGGGGATATAACTCAGTTGGTAGAGTGCTTGCCTGTCAAGAACAAGGCCCTGGGTTCAATCCCCAGAAAAAAAAAAAAAAAAAAAAAAAGATACCCTGTAGACAAACTGGAGACTTTATGATGTAGATAAAAATGTATTTTAAAAACTTGTTTCATATCTATTTCATTGAATTTTATGAACATTGATTACATGCAAATAATCAAGTTAGCAAGGTTTCATACATTTTGTTGTATAATTTTAATACCATACTGAAAATGGAGCTTGAGATGGCACTCATTCAATACTATAAAATAATGGTCTGTGCTTAGTTTGGGAACTTCAAAATCTTTAAATATAAACTATGTTTGAAACACTGAAAATGAGAAAAGACAAAAATGGCAGAAAAAAGCCGGGCGTGGTGGTGCACGCCTGTAATCCAAGTGACTTGGGAGGCTGAGTCAGGAGGATCACGAGTTCAAAGCCAGCCTCAGCAATTTAGCGAGGCCCTTAGCAACTCAGTGAGAACTGTCTCTAAATAAAATACAAAATAGGGCTGGGGATGTGGCTCAGTGGCCAAGTGTCCCTGAGTTCAATCCCTGCTTCCAAAAAAAAATGGCAGAAAAAATGGAAAACTTCAGGTAATAAAAGCCAACATGAGAAAAGGTTGAACATTTCCAATGTCTCTAGTGGTTTCTGCTAAACACATTGAGTAGATTGACTGTATTAATTCCCATCCCTCCACCAAAGAATATTATCTGATAGAATTTTAAAAAGAAATCAAGGAAATTTGATGCTCATATATTTTTTAAATGATATAAAGTTGGATTATTTTAAACCCACTTGAGAGATGAAATTGAACTAAACATTTAGAGAGAGTTTCCTACTGGGATGTAAGCATTGTGGAAAATTCTTTTCTGTAAAGGTTGTGTGTGGTAGTTTTCACACAGATTTTCTCATTTAATCAGAACTGAAGGGTGGCATTCCAAAGCACAGCTTGAGAGAACCCCAGTCAGTTTGTGTTGTGGCAACATGAGAGTTGTTTTGTAGTTGAGTCTGCAGTTGCTTCCTCAATTATCATTCAAATGACTCTGTACTCTCCTTGTCTCTAAACAGGAAGTCAAGTCTGGTTCTCCTTTCTCATCTGAAGCATCACTGAACTTTCTATTTGCAAATTGAGTAGAAGCATACAACCTGTTGACATAGCCACAAAAATTCCAGCAAGCCCACTTTATTCCTTACTATTTGCCCTGCTTGATGAACACCCACATCAAAAAGAACAAATTCTCCTTGTAGTCCTTTTTAACAAATGGAAAAGTTTTCTCCCATCCTACCATTCAGTGCTGAGAGCACATCTGAAGTAGCATTTACATTCCTTTGGGATCTTGACTCTAAATATAAAATAATAATATAATAATAGTAACCCTGAAATATGCTTGACAGTTTCTGAGGTCTTGTAACTTTGGATTATAAAACATATGGGGGGTGGGGTGGGACTGGAGTTGTAGTTCAGTAGCAGAGTGCTTGCCTAGCATGTGTGAGGAACTGGGTTCGATTCTCAGGACCGCATATAAAGAAAGAAAGAAAGAAAGAAAGATCCGTCAACAACTAAGAAAATTGAAAAAAAAAAAAAAAATATGGGCCTCTGACCTCAGCTGGGTGTGGCTCTGGGTAACTGATCTAATGTATCAAGTTCTCTTATTATGATGGACTGGTTTCCCTAGTGAGAGGAGCCAGGGGAAGAAGCAATGTATATTTTTTATTCAGAACTCTGTTGCAGGTCACAGGGTCCATATCAAGAAGGCCTTCACAGTGTAGGAGATTCTGAAGAAAACTGAAAATGGGTTGTTGTGACTGTAACCATAGTGAAGCCAGATTTAACAGGCAGTTAGTGTAGAAATCAGGGAATCTGGTCAAATTGAGGAATGGAGTCTGGGAAGTTGGAGACGCCCCTGAGAGGTTGGAATGTCAGTGCCTCCAGAGCCTTTTGATCACCAAGGTTACCTGCTTAACTGCCCCTCCCCAAAAGCTGCAGGCAGGGAGCTGCTAATTAATGCCTCCTGGTCCCCCACCTGAATCTCCATGTGGCCCTTCCTCCTGCCATTAGCACCTCACCTTTTTGCTGTGTCACCACCGCCGTATGGGCAGGAAGGAGAGATAAGGGTCAGAGGAAGGGGCAGAACAAAGAAGACCCTAACCTATAAAAGATGGAGGGTGCGCTCACTTCTTGGGGATTCCAGAACATCAGCCATGGACCCCCTTCTCCCACCCGAGAGAGGTTTGTATTACTACTTTTAAATAAAGCCTGCTTAACATGCTTGCCTTGGCATGCTTCTCTAGGGTTATACTTCAACACCGGAGGAAGCAGAACTCGTCACCGGTATGTGGCATGTGGCGGTATCAATAGGTTTGTGATCATGTGGACAAGGTATTTTGCTTCTCAAAGCAAAATATCTCTGCACTTTGCATTTCTCTTTTACCAGTGTTGAATCTTTTCTACCTTTTTTTTTTTTTTTTTGGAACCAGGGATTGAACTCAGGGACACTCGGCCACTGAGCCACATCCCCAGCCCTATTTTGTATTTTATTTAGAGACAGGGTCTCACTGAGTTGCTTAGGGCCTTGCTAAGTTGCTGAGGCTGGCTTTGAACTCGAGATCCTCCTGACTCAGCCTCCCAAGTCGCTTGGATTACAGGCATGCGCCACCACGCCCGGCTTTTCTACCTTTTTATTAAGGAAGTTGTCCAGACACTTTTGTGGGAGTTTACCAACTTTGATGAAAGATTTCTCATCAATAAAATGGCAAAAGTTGAGTCAAATAGGACAGTGATATGCTTTGTGTATCCGTAGACGGGCCCAAACAGTTCATGCTGGCTGCGTTGGGTGGATCTGGACTACTCACCTCTGTGGATTAGTAGCTGAGGAAGCTTCTGTTCAGGTCTCTTTCCTCACCACTCTGTCATGGGAATATCTTTTGTGGATCTAAAATACTTTCAAATCTGTTTACAAATGGAACATCCTATCATTATGAATGATGTTGACCCAAATCACTCACTTGTCCTTTCTAATGGGCAAAGCCCAGTCAGCAACACCCAGAAACATCATTCTTGAGATGGAGGTGGAGCTCAGTGTCCAGCGCTTGACTAGCATGTGCAAGGCCCTGGGTTGCATCACTAGTACCACCAAACCAAACCAAACCAAACCAAACCAGACAAACAAAAAGACATTCTTAACCTGGGATAAGTCTATCTTAAGGACATTTGCAAGCTCTGCAGCAGTAAACTTTCTTTTGAAAGAAATTTCTTAGCCGGGCGTGATGGCGCACGCCTGTAATCCAAGCGACTTGGGAGGCTGAGTCAGGAGGATTGCAAGTTCAAAGCCAGCCTCAGCAACTTAGCGAGGCCCTAAGCAACTCAGTGAGACCCTGTCTCTAAATAAAAATACAAAATAGGACTGGGGATGTGGCTCAGTGGCCGAGTGTCCCTGAGTTCAATCCCTGGTTCCCCCCCCCAAAAAAAAAAAAAAAAAAAGAAATTTCTTATTGAGTTTCAAAGTAATCACCTAGTTCTCAATTTATCACAAATCTTTTATTCAGGAAAATAAAATTGTCATCAGAAATTGATAAATCCAAATAAATGAATTATTTGTTATATAAACTATATACCACACTGTAGTTTAGTAATCCAGAGAATAAAGGATCAGGATCAATGATTTCATCAATTGCATTTTTTCTTTTTTTTTTTTAATTTTCCGGCACTGAGGATTGAACCCATGGTGTAGCACTAAGCCACACCCCCAGTCCTTTTTATTCTTTTTATTTTAAGACAGGGTCTTGCTAAATTTCCAAGACTGGACTTGAACTTAAAATCCTCCTGCCTCAGCTTCCCAAGTCACTGAGATTACAGGCGTGTACTACCACACCCAGCTAAATTTTCAGGCAAAGTGCCTGTGTTATGTCATTTTTATGAACTGATAAATTTATACCACCCACAATGCTTTTTTTTTTTTAGAACCAGGGATTGAACTCAGGGACACTCGGCCACTGAGCCACATCCCCAGCCCTATTTTGTATTTTTATTAGAGACAGGGTCTCACTGAGTTGCTTAGGGCCTCGCTAAGTTGCTGAGGCTGGCTTTGAACTCGCGATCCTCCTGACTCAGCCTCCCAAGTCGCTTGGATTACAGGCGTGCGCCACCACGCCCGGCCACCCACAATGCTTTAATGGAAATTTCCTCCGAGTACATTGGTAGAAGATGACCAATAAGTGACCATTCCTTAAATTTCAGAAAGAAAAACTTTTAATTTATACCGATTCATAAGATCTAATAGTGGTTTTTTCTTTTTATGCCAAGAAACCTGAGGCACTCAGCTTCAGTAAAATGGGCAATGAATCATAACTTATCCCATTGTTCCAAATGTCCTCCCTAATCCCATATTAAAGTGGTGTTATCCTCAGGCCCTTGATTACAATAGCTAATAATTTAAAGGTACAGCATACAATTATCTCAACTGTAGTCATTCCTCAAAACATTTTCATTTGTGTTTTTTAAGATAATTATTTCTGTATAATAACTGATTGTGAATGTGTAGAAGACAACTTTGCTTTGCATATTTTTCTTTATGCATTTCCTCTGGGCACCTTGTCTCATGTTGGCTGGCAGCTTGTTCCAAGGGTTGTCATGTTGGATGTGGAACCCCAAATCTTGGGTTCTAAGGCCCTCAGGCAATTGAGGGGAAACTTTGGGACACCTGGCATCTCACACTTCAAAATGCTCTGCCTCACTTGCCTCTCATGCATGGGGCACTGGGTTTGATTCCCAGCACCACATAAATAAATAAAGTAAAGGTATCGTGTCCATCTACAACTAAAAACAAAACAAAACAAAATTTAAAAAATGCTCTGCCTTCCCTGTGACTGACCATTCAGCATGGTAGAGATCAAAGGACTGCTTCCAGGGTTCATCAAAGGGTCCACATTTCTTCACTAAATCATATTCTATGAAAAAAGGGCTTTCACAATCTTCTCTCTGTGTGTGTGTGTGTGTGTGTGTGTGTGTGTGTTACTGGGGACTGAACCCAGGGACACTTACCATTGATCCACGTCCCCAGCCCTTTTTATTTTTTATTTTAAGAGAGGGTCTCACTAAGTTGCTGCGGCCGGCTTCGAACTCATGATTCTCCTGCTTCAACCTCCTGAGTGGGTGGAATTATAGGTGTGATGGATGTACACCACTGCACCCAGATATGATCATCTTTCTTATAAATAATTCCCCAGGCCCACTCACCTTCTTTCATGTGTGACCATCCTTCAAATTTCACTGAAAAGATCAGAGAATGCTTTCATTTTGCTTCTCTTTCCTTTTATATATATTTGCCTTGAGGACTCTCTTATATTTCTAGGTTTCTCATATCCTTTGCAGAGCAATTCCTCAGACCTTGTTTCTGCATCTGTTCCCCTGGTCTCCAATTTCTGCTCTCTTTTACTTGGGTGTAGTGTGTGTGTGTGTGTGTGTGTGTGTGCGCGCACGTGGGCACCTATATGCACTTCAGGACAAATTGAAAGAAACGGGCTGGGGCTGGAGCTGCAGCGCTAGAGCGCTTGCCTAGCATGTGTGAGGCTCTGGGTTTGACCCTCAGCACCACATAAAAATAAACAAATAAAATAAAAATGAAAGGAACCCTTAGGTGTTTCCTTCTACAATGGCTATTTTTTCTCCTTCATTTCTCTGCCAAACTTTCCAAACAATTGGCCGTCCTCTGACTTAGCCTCTGGCACATCTCTTACATATTTGATGAATGAATAAATGAATGATCTCACTGTCACCTCTCCATTCATCTCCCTCCAGCCACCTGGCCTTCTGGCTATGTTCTTTTTACTCTTTGAACATGGCAAGCCATTCCCGCATAAGAGCCTGTGGACTGCTTGTTCCCTCTGCCTGGGACAGTGTTAGACACACACACACACACACACACACATCATCATCATCATCATCATCATCTTGGCGATCACTATTGGTGATTTCTCCCCACCCCTCTCTCTACTTCTTGACACTATGAGGCGAGAAATTTTCTCTGCCAGGTGCTTCTGCCATGAGGTTCTGCCTTGCCACAGGCCCCAAAACTATGGGGCCAAGTGAACATGGACTGAAACCTCTGAAATGTTAAGCCAAAATAAATCTTTCCTCCTTATATTTTATATTTATTTATATTCCTATATATTTTAGATATTATTACAATGAGGAGAAGCTAACACATCAATAATTAAGGAGTTGTAAATTAAAATCACAATGAAATACCACTTCATGCCAATAAGGATGGCTATATATTAAAACAACACAAAACAAAAAAATAAACAAGACTTGTTATAGGCACAAGTCTATGATTCCAGTTACTTGGGAGACCAAGGCAGGAGGACTGCAAGTTCAAGGCCAACCTCACCAACTTAGCAAGTCCCTAGCAACTTACTGCGATCTTGTCTCAAAAAAATTTTTTTCTAAAGGGGCTGGAGATGTGGCTCAGTGGCAGAGCACCCCTGGGTTCAATCCCTAGTACCAATATAATAACAGCAACAAACAAGATAAGTGTTGGCTAAGATATGGAGGAATTTGAGAAAAGGAGCCCTGTGCACTGCTGGTGGGAAGGTAAAATGACACAGCAGCTATGGAAAACAGTATGGTGATTCCTCAAAAAAATTAAAAATAGAATGACCATATGATCAAGCAATTTCTACTTCAGATACATACCTAAAATAATGGAAGGAGCTGTCCTGAAGAGAGATTTGTATGCCTGTGTTCATAGCAGCATTATTCACCATAGTCAAAAGAAGGAAGCACCTAAGTGTCCATTGGCAGATGAATGGATAAACAAAACATGGTATACACAGATAGTGGACATGCTCCAGAAGGAGTGAATCTTGAGAACGTTATGCTAAGGAAAGCAAAAGACAAATACTGAATGATTCCACATATGGGAGATGCTTCAAGTAGTCAAGTTCAATAGAGTTTCAGTGTTTCAAGAGTTCTGGAGAGGGATGGTTTCAGAACAATATGAATTATTTTATCCACACCAAAAAACTGTACCTTTTAAAATGGAAAAGATGGTAATTTTGTTTGTTTGTTTGTTTGTTTGTTTGTTTGTTTTGGGTACCAGGGATTGAATCCCCAGAGTCACATCCCAGTCCTTTTTTATTTTTTGAGACAAAGTCTCACTCAGTCACTAAGGCTGGCCTAGAACTTGTGGTCTTCTTGCTTCAGCCTCCCAAGTTGCTTAGTTTACAAACTGAGTACCACACCCAGCAAGATGGCAGATTTTTGTTATGTGTACTTTACCATAATTTTAAAAATTAACTCAAATATTCATTCGCTCATTTATTTTTGCAATATTCCTGGTACTGTGCTAGAAGAAGCTGGGGGTACAATTGTAAACATCATCCTGTGCATGTTTGCAAGGAATGCTTGGGTTCGCAGGGCAGTCCCACAGGGAAACAGTGAGAGAGAACACTGTGTGACCAGCAGAGGGGCACCAAGTTCCCCATGATGTTGACAGAGCGTGTGTCTAAGAAAGAACAGAAGTGGGCAGAGCAATAAAGGATGCAGCGTGTGTGCTTCTGTTCCTTATCAGAAGGCTCTCTCTGTTCAGCCATGGAATCTCTGGAGGTAGTGAGACTGTTATGGCCCAAGTAGTTAGGTTCAGAGACCAGAAAATGGTTTGATGGGGGTATTACTGAGGTTATTCGTATGTTCTCTTAAACGTGTAAGCATAATTTCTCCCTTGCTCCTCCTTCCAAATAGAATCTTACCAAATATTATTGATTTTATGACTATTCTATTCACTCAACTCCCACTTCAAATACTCTTCCCTTGATTCAACAACAGTCTCATCTAACTAGGGTGGGAGTCCACTCCGCTGTTCATTCTCTGTGCAGCAGCTCGTCACTCCCTAGTTAAAACACTTGAGCAGCTCCACATCATTCCCCAAACACTCCAATTTCCATAATGTTGGTCTATTAGTCCACTTGGGCTGCTATTACAAAATACCATACACTGGGAGTCTTAACAGGGATTTATTTCTCACAGCTCTGGAGACTAAGAAGTCCAAGGTCAAGTCTTCTGCAATTGGGTTTCTGGTGTGTGTGGGGTCTCTTCCTGGCTTGCAGATGGTGCCTTCTTGTTATGTCCTCACACAGTGAGGAGAAAGAGTGATCTCTGGGTCTCTTTTCCTCCTCTTACAAGGACACTAATTCCATGCTGGGGAACCCCACCCTCATAACCTCATCAAAATCGAATTACCTCCCAAAGGCTTCACCTCCAAATACCATCACCATAGGGGGTAGGGATTTGATATATAAATTTGGGGAAACAAATTCAGTCTCTAACAGGTGGCTTCCACTTCCCTCTTCATCTCCATCTTTCTCACTACTTCCCCACATGTCTGCAACCCAGCCACACTGACAGCTGGCAACCTCAAGGCTGCCCTGTTCCCACCTTGTTTCTGGATTTCTGCTCGAGTCCTTCTCTGCCTAGAGTGACTTTCACCACCTTCCTTTGCATGGATAACTCCTATTGATCCTTCAGGTCTTCTCCAAGAGGCTTCCTGCCTCCCAAACCAGGCTCAGTGTCCCTCAGCTGAGCACCTGCTCCTGGGTGCCTTATATATACCTCCATTTGTAGCATTTATCATTCTGTGGTAATTGATGGTTTTTAGTTTGCCTTTCCTGCTCATGCTCCAACCCAATGAGCTCCTTGAAGACAGGACTGACCTTGTTCACCTCAGCACCTAATATCCAGGGCCACTTAGGATGTATACACAATAAATACTTGCATTTGTATAGCACTCTGCAGTTTTCAAAGTGCCCGGACACAAATTAACTGGTTTGAGGAAATATAATTGTATTTCCTTACTTAAAACTAATTTCTCTTGGGGATGGAGTTGTGGCTCAGTGGTAGAGCACTTGCCTCGCATGTGTGAGGCCCTGGGTTTGATACACAGTACCACATACAAAATAAAAAAATCCATCGACAAAAAATTTTTAAAAATATTAATTTCTCTTTGATAAATTTATTTATTTATTTATTTAATTTATTTTGTAAGTATTGAGCATTGAACCCAGGGGTGCTCTACCACTAAGCCACATTCCCACATTCCCAGCCTTTTAAAAATTATTTTTGAGATAGTGTCTTTTTAAGTTGCAATCCTCCTGCTTCAGCCTTCTGAGTACTTGGGACTACAGGCGTGTGTCACTGTGCCTGGCTTTAATAAAATATTCTTTAAAATAGGGTATGGTGGCACATGCCTATAATCCCCGTGACTTAGAAGGCTGAGGCAGAAGGATGGCAAATTAGAAGCCAGCCTTAGTAACTTATTGAGGCCCTAAGCAACTTAGCAAGACCCTGTCTCAAAATAAAAAATAAAAAGGGCAGAGGATGTGGCTTAGTGGTAGAGTGCCTCTGGGTTTAATTCCTAGTACAAATAAATTAAATTGAAGATAAATAAAAAATATTACCATTACTTACATGATTACTATTGGAACTGAGTCTGGCTCAAATTATCTAATTTTTGCCTGATATACTAGAAGAGTTTGAGCAAAAACAGATTTTTTTTTTTTTTTTAATGACTTGGCTGGAAGTGGCATTTGTGATTTTGGGGAGTTTGGGGGCAAAAGGTACACAGAGACCAGGGATCAGCCTCCCTGGGTAAGCCTCAGCTGGTAATCTGACCTCAGGAGTTCACATTCCTGTTTCCTGGAGGCAAAAATTGAAGGCAGGACTAGAATGGGCACATATACTATCGTGTGGAGGAAAGTAAGTTCTTTGAATCACAGAAATAAAGAGCTTTGGGTTATCTGGTTTATCTTCTACCTTTAAGAGGTAAGACAGAAATCTAATATTTTGCTCATAAAGCCTCAAACCTTATCAATCTAGTTTTCCTTTCTTTAAAAGACAGGACTTAAAGGTCACTAGGTTCCTGATCCCAATCAAAATACCTCACACCTATAGTCCCAGTGATTTAGGAGGCTGAGGCAGGAGGATGCAAGTTCCAGGTCAACCTCAGCAAATTTTCAAAGCCCTAAGCAACTTAGTGAGACAGGGTCTCAAAATAAAAAATAAAAAGGGCTGGGGATGTAGCTTGGTGAGATAGCACCCCAGACTCAATCCCCAGTACCCACTCTCCCTAAAATAAGTCTCTTAGAAGAATTGATCTCCTCGCCCCTCACTATAACATCACCTGAATAGATGATGTATTAATATTGCTATATAGAAATTCATGGAGGACAGAGTTCTTGGCCTCTAGGAACTTACAAATGGAGATTAGGAGTTGAAGAATGGTTTGCACACTAATTCGAATCAAAAGAAAGAAACTTTTAAGTGAAAGTTTTATTTAAAGTTTAAACCAGACATTAAATCAAAATACTTTCTTTCTTTCCCTTTTGTTTGAACTCCTCAGTTTATATATGTAGATGATCTCTAGTTACAATTTACTGTCAGGAAGTGCTCATGCAGGATGAGGTTCACTTTTTCCTGGTGTGGATGATACAGGTCAGGGGAGGAAGAAAGGACACTGGAGCCCTCCTGTATTCCAGGGTGTTCTGGATCAACTCCCACCACGTGCCAGTGAGCTAGGGACTGTGACCAGTTTCTCTGGGAGGACGCTGACGGGCAAGGATTCCCTGAGGGTAGGGTGCTAATATGGTTGGGTGGGGTGAGATCCAGACTCCCCCCGTCTGACTGTCCTCAGAGGCCACACCATGTTGCTGAGAAACAGGAATGGTCACTGGCATCGTGGGTCCTCATTATCAGTTTGAAAGATGTTCTGTCTCAAGCTTGAAAGTAGGTCAGCTGCTTGACTTTGCCTTTTGCAGATGGAGGAGCCAAAGCCCTAGAAGGTAGAGCAACTTGTCTGCAGTCAAAGGGACAATGACAGGCCAGATCTGGCTCCACCCTGACAAATAGGAACACTGAAGGAAGAAAATTTTGTCCAAGAAAGAGAAGGCAGAAAAATGGCTGTTCTTATTCCCATACTAAATGCGAGAATTCCTTCACTGAATCATAAAATTTCCCAAAGATTCTGAATTCTTAGCCAGGCTCTCTTTTCCCCAAGCTGCACGTCCTTCAAGGTGCCTCACAGTGGGGCCAGGGAGCAGGGGTGCAGAGAAATGGGGGTCCTGCGGCTTCTGTCATCTGCCGTCACCGCAGCTCAGGTTATTCTGGTCTCACCACTAGACAACTATGTCATTCAAAAACTTCCTCCCTGACAATTCCTCTCTGTTCCAACAAAATCTTTCCCAAGACATTGTCCTTACACTTACAACTGTAGGAACTTTGGCTTTTATAAAGTGGATTCGTGCCAGCTTCTCACTGCTCTTCCTGACACCCTGGTGAGGTAGGCCCGGAAGAGATCATTACACACTGTATAGGAAGTGGACTGGGGCACCCTCCTGATTCTCCCGTGTCCTCTGCGGGTATTTCCAGGCCTCAGCTTCATGTTGGTCCTGCAGGATCCTGGGGCACAGGTTTGGGTTTTCTCTTTTGTTCTCACATTTCCTGGAATCCCACTGGATTCTACTTGGTGGACTCATTAGGAGTAGTAGGCAGGTGATCTGGGTGTGACTGTGGAGGCTACATCCCAGCTTTGGGTTGCGTCTGTGGTGTCCCTCAAGGCTCCTCAGCTGACTTCATGGACTCCTTCCTCCTCTGGTAGCCTTTCCTGTTTGTAAGTCATTGTCTAATCCAATTTATCAGGGGATACAAGCGTGCAAACTTCCCTTTTATCCAGAGGGATCTGTTTTGATTTGTTTTCTCTTGCCTAAATATTAGGCATCCAACCTAATGGGTTTCAAAAATTAATATAATTTATTTGCCATTATGCCAGTACAAACAAGGACGTTCTTAAGACGAAGCACTGAAGACCAAAATCCTTCCTCTTCTTTTAGTTCTGTTTCTTGAACCAACAAGTATGCAGTTTGGTAAACTTGTGTGGACCTGGGTCTGGGTGGTCCTGGGTCCACTGCTTTATTCCATTCTTAACTGACCTCGTGCAAGGCAAGTACCAATTGGCCACCCTGTCTTGCTCAAAACGGAGATTCCCGCAACATCTGGACTTTCATCAAGGCCCGTTTCAGCTGCTCGTAGGTTACAAACATCATCACGTTCCAGGCTCCCAAACGCAAGAAGGAGGGGGTGAATCTGATGAAAAAAAGAACCCTGGCATCAGAGGGAGGGGCTAGAGACCCCAGGAGATCTCCCGTGCCCTTGCTGGCACTTCATTGTGCTGAAGGACTGTGACTGTTGTCTCAAGCATTTTTTTTTTTTTTTTTTTTTTTTTGGTACTGGGGATTGAACCCAGGGGCACTCCACCACTGAGCCACATCCCCAGCCCTATTTTGTATTTGATTTCGAGACTGGGTCTCACTGAGTTGCTTAGTGTCTCGCTGAGTTGCTGAGACTGGCTTTGAACTCGTGATCCTCCTGCCTCAGCCTCCCAAGTGCTGGGATTACAGGCGTGCGGCTGTCTCAAGCATTTTTTGAGATCCATGCCATCTTTTTCCTCTCTGTGAGGAGATTTAGGCAGAAGCTGGAGTCAAGAGAGGAAAGACAACTAACATTCTGAGCCAGGTTACCGTGTCAGGCAGCTGATTCTCACAATAATTCTGTAAGGTTACTACGCTTATTGTCAGGTTTTTGTTTTTTTTTTAAGAAACTGTGGCCTAGGGGAGGCCTCAACCAAAGCCACATAGCTAGTAAATATCAGATCTAAGTTTCAAACGACCCATGTGACCTGACTCCATCTGCTGCTGGGGGTTCCTGGGCTCATTTATAGCCTGATCTGTTACCTCTGAGGAGGGCCCCAACAGGACAGGGAGAAGCTGGGGCAGTGCGGTGAGGACTGCAGGGCAGCTCAGCTCTGGGGAGCCTGTGCTACGGTGGCACATCAGGAGGACAGTCCCCCACATCAACTGTGCTTCCTGGGCTCAGGGAGGAGCCAAAACCCGGCCCTGCCCTCTTCTCAGCCTCTTTCTCCCATAGTGTCCACTATCCCTGTCACTCTAACTCAGCTAGTTAGAGTTTCCTGAGGATGCTGGTCCCCCCACTCCCCTGCCTTTGTCCACGTTGCTCCCTCTGTTTGGACTGTCCCCTACTCTTCTCCTTTCTGGCTGGTTGCTTGTTACTCTTAGCCTGGGCACCTTAACCACATACTGTGACTTTTCCTGGATTTTCATGGGGACTACATTATTGTTACAATATATGTGAACTCAAGTCAGACTCTACCATTTTCTAGCTTTACAACCTTGGGCAAGTGACTTAATTTTTCTGAGCCTATTTCCTTATCTTTAAAATAAGAAAAATAATCCCAGTTACTTGGAAGGCTAAGATAGGAGGATTACAAGTTCAAAGCCAGTCTTGGCAATTTAGCAAGAACTTACCTGAAAAAATTTTTAAGAAGGACCAGGGAGGGGGTTGTAGCTAAGTAGTAGAGCACCCTTGGGGTTCAATCCCCAGTCCTGAGAAGGAAATTAGGAAAATAAACAGTATTTACCTTATAGGGTTGTTTGTGGTTTAAATGAGTCAATGTGGGACAGCATACCCCACAGTCATCATTGACTAGTAAATGTCACCTACTTGTTTGCTGCTCTTTGAGGGAGGCATAGCACAGGGCCTGGTACACACAAGATGTTCAGTAAATACTTGGCAAGTGAAAGAATAAACTGAGACAAGTGGCTGTAGCCTGAGACTTAACAAAGGGGCACTTAGCAGCACACACTCCCAGTACCCTCCAGTGGCCTCTGTTTGCTGTTGGGTCCAGACTAATACTGGGTGGCAGAAAGCCGTCTGCTGACAGCATCAATGGTGGAGGTGAGAGGGGCAAGCCAAGAGCTGCCACTGGGAGAAACAACAGTACACTGGGTGTGGGGTTGGGCAGACTGGGTGTGAGCCAGGGCTCTGCCATTTTAAGTTCTGCTCCTGGACAAGATACTTTTCTGAGACATACTTTCTTCCTTAGTTAGTGTGGGGCTGCTATCCAGTTAGGGGATTGTTGAGATAATGTATGTAAAATGCTTACCACAATACAGGGTGATGGGTAAAATCCACATTATTGAGTACTTGCTTTGTGCTGGGGACTCTGGGAGATAGAAGACAGATAGGCCACCACCAGTTCTTAGCGCTAAGTAGCTTGCACTCCAGTGTAAGGAGTAATTTAAGCTTACGACACTGTACTACAAGGCAGGAGGCGATGGAATCACATGTTAATGCCAAAGTTCACAAGGAGAAAGGAAATTTATACAAGAGAGTGTTAGGGAGGAGGGGACATGTGAATTAATCTGAAAGGATGGCTAAGAGTCAGAGCATTCAGATGGTGAGGGAAGGGCACTTCACACAGAGGGAACACTAAATGCAAAGACACAGAAACATGAGTGTTGGCACAGTGAGTATGGCACCTCTGCTGTCACAAGTGTGGGGATGAGCAGTCATGGTGACTGGCTGGGAGAAAATTTTGGGATTACGAACCACCTTTTCCTCTTTCTCCCCCGCCCCAAAAGCTTTGCAATAGATAGTATTTTTATGTATCTTTAGACTCCTTTTTCTCAGAAAGGCTTCCCTAACTCTCTAAATCAGGCTTGGTTTACTTTTTAAAATTTTCCATAATTCTTGACACTTCTCCTTTGTGGTATTGACATTTGTTCGATTCATGCATCTCCAGATAGACTGGCAGGCACGTTAGATACCAAGGAAGCCTGACTTTTCTGTGAGGGGGTGCCGGAGGCAGTGGGGAGGCTTACCCCTTGTAGAAGGCTGTGGGTCCCTCCTGGGCTACCATCTTTAGCATACAGTCCAGCGGGCTGCGGTACTGGCCTGGGGGTGAGTTCATATACCTCGTCTTCACCACATCCACTGGGGAAGCCACCACTGTGGCACAGAAGCCGGCTCCAAAGGCAGAGACAAAGTGGCAAGGGAAGTTGTCTGTACAAGGGAAGAAAGAATGAGTATCAAGGAGTGAGTGCACCACGTGTGTTCATCACCTGTCTGTGACTCAACCTTGACTCTTTGGGCATAGGACAGTACTGTCCCTATCTTTCATAGTACCAGGGCTGAGCTCTCATTAAGTCCTAGCATACTAGAACTGGGTGTTCCTGGGTCATAAGGTCACCCAGCCCAGTATCCTGCTGGAGAACACTGAAGTCAGAGGTGAGAAACCTCTGCTAACAGCTACACAGTGAGAAGTGGTGCCTGGAGCCCAGGGCTCTGGCCTCTGGCCAGGCCTCTTTCCTTCCTGAACTGGGCGTTGCTCTTCTCTGCTCCTTTTAAAGCTCAGTTGCCTCTGGGTGGTGCCCTCTCTGTGGAGGGAGGACTGTCTCTGTGGAGCCCAGGGTCTCACCAGTAAGCAGATGAGAGTCCAGCAGTTTCTCCTTGATGATGTCATAGGTTACCATCTCAGCACAGTTGACGATGGCATTCCTAGTGATGTTGGGCCAAGTCCCTGTGAAGAAGGTGGCAGGAGCTGTTAAATGGGGACTGGGGAAAGTGGATGCCCTGGCTGCAAGACCACAGGCCCCAGTCTGGGGGTAGGTGCCCCTCTGCAATGGTCTCAGGTAGGGAGACCCCACCACCACCAAGCCAAGCAGATCCCTCTCTTCTTTCTGATGTTAACAACTCTCCGCTCTCCTGAGTCTTCCTCAAAGACAGAAAACAGAGGGGCCCACTCATGTTCATTTGGCTGTTTTGGAGGATAATCTGTTTGGAGGATTGTTTGGAGGATAATAAAATGCACCTCCCAGACACCAGGTGTAGCCAGAAAAGGAAGTCATTTGGAAGAGCAAAGCTGGGTTCCTGGGACAGTGACAGAATGTAGCATGGACAGAAGAGTAGTTGCACTGGGGAGGGGTCAGACTCGGGGATGGAGGGGCACCCAGAAATGGAGTGCAAGCCAGTACTTTGACCCAAGCATACTAACTTAAACTTGACAGGGCCCCTGTTCCTTCTGTAAGGATTCACACATCTGGCCAGATGTGGGAGAGAGTCTAGCATTTGTCCAGGTGGCCCCTGCTGTGTAGATATATAGAGAACACTAATGCCTTTGCTCCCAAGGGAGCCCCCCCGCCCTGGGTCCCACTGCACCCCACTCCTCTCGGTAGAGCTCCTCCATTGCCTGTTTTTGCTCTGTGCCCTGTTGGAGGCCCTTGCCTTCCACCTGCACATCCTTGGAGCTGGCTCAGTCTTTGAGGCCCTCTTAGGTGCCAGTTTCTCTCTGGAGCCGGCCTGGTCTGTCCCACCCCTGGCATGGCACCTGGCACATCTTGTCTGAGGTGCAGACTGCTGACCTATCATCTTTTCTGCTGGCTGTGAGCGCCAGAGTGTGGACATGTCACATTCATTTCTAGCTCCCTGACGGGAGGTGAAGGGTTGGTAAATTGAACTGAATCCCAGGCACTGTGGCAGGTGTGGGTGGTATCTTGTTGGGGACTTCATATGGAGTTAGTGGAACACGCCATGCTGTGAGTGCCCTCCTTGCTGAGTTCCCTGCCCCCTGAGCCTACCTTTCCACAGGCCACTGACCCCTTCCTCCCTGGCGATGGTTCTGTAGGCATCCATAGTTCCTCTGTACTTCCTGTCGCTCCCGGGCCCCAGGCGCACGCTGGCCTGAAATCGGACCTTCACCACATCTGTCGGCTGCGCACAGGTCACTGCCATGGCCCCGGTGGTGCAGCCCGCCAGAATCCTGATGGCGACGCTGGAGTCTGGGGAGAGCAGAGGGAGTGGGCCAGAGCTGGCGCTGAAGGCCCCTCCTCTCACCACCCGGCTTTCCCCGGGTCGCCCTGCCGTGATGGCGCTCTTCCTCCGCGGAAGGACTGGACTCCCTGTGTCCCTGTCGCATCAGTCTGCTTCCCCGCCTGGGTTACCAGCTTCCCTATGCCGGGCTCTGCCTCTGAGCCTGGCCTGCCGGGTGTCCTGACCCCCACGCGGGCTCCGCCTCGCTCGCCCCTTGGTGTCCACGATACCGCCGCCACTCACGGTCCGCTCCTTTGGGGGTGTAGAACTGCTTGACAGAGTCGTACAGGCCGATGCGGATGGAGGCGAAGCTCATCTGGCGCTGCAGGCCGGCCACCAGCCCGTTGTAGGGACTGCGGGGGCCCTCGGTGCGCACCATGGTCAGGATGGTGCCCAGCACGCCGCGGTACTGCACACTCTGTGCCGCAGGGTTCTCCCCCTGGATCTGAGGGACAACCACGGTGACCTGAGTAGCTGGGTGGGTGCCCGGAAGGCACAGGGGCCCCCTCTGGACTGGACCTGCCTGATTGACCCTTGAGGACAAGCATGACAGTCAGTCACTTCGTGGTGAGTACACTGAGGTTTGTGCAGCATTGTACAGTTAGTTCACAAAGGAGGGTATGGCGATTCATTGTTTTTTGGTACTGGCTATTGAACGCAGGGGTGATTTACCACTGAGCTGCATCTTCAGCCCTTTTCTATTTTTTATTTTAATTTAATTTAATTTAATTTAATTTAATTTAATTTAATTTAATTTTTTTAGGTACTAGGGATTTAACCCAGGGGCACTCCACCACTGAGCCACATCCCCAGCCCTATTTTGTATTTTATTTAGAGACTGAGTTGCTTTGGGCCTCACTAAGTTACTGAGGCTGGCTTTGAACTCGCGATCCTCCTGCCTCAGCCTCCCAAGTGCTGGGATTACAGGCATTCGCCACTGCGCCTGATTTATTTTTTATTTTTGAGACAGGGCCTCTCTAAGTTGCTGAATCTGGTTTTGAACTTGAGATCCTTTTGCCTCAGCTTCCTGAGTGGCTGGGATTATAGGCATCTACCACCTGGACTGTTATCTCATTTATAAATGGTTAGTGGCTTGCCCAAGGTTACACAGTTAATGCCTTAACTTTATCTCACACATTTTGGTTTACAAAGCAGGGCAGGAGCCTGTCACATCATGCCAAGGCATTTAGATTTTTTTTTTCTGTCCTGGGTAATGGTGCATGTCAAAGTGTCCCATCCACACACATACCCCGCTGTGAGAAAGGGTATGTCGACAGATGGCCAAGGTGCTGTGGAGCTGAACTAACCCTTTGATGTGAACAATGACTCTTGGCCAAAGGGTACTTACCTGCAGGCGAACCTTGGCTGTATCCAATGGAAAGGTGAGGAGGTCAGCGAAACAGGCCGCAGTGCCTGCCCCCAGGCACTTCACAGCCGTGGTGGGAGGCATTTCTGAAGGCTTCAGTCCAACCATCCTCTCAGTAGAATTGGCCCAGTCCCTTCGGAACCCAGTAGTGTCCAAAGAGAGAGGTCACTGTATAGCTCTTGGCTTTCGTGCAGGGAGAAGGCTGCAGGAGGAGGTCAGGGGAGGTGGATGGAGCCTGGGCTTCCTGACCCTGCCCCATCTCCAGGTACCCTGCAGCTGGAAGGAGCTTTAGAAAGTAAGAAGTCTGGGCATTGTCACACATAAGTTGCCTGAGTTTAGCCTATAAAAGCAGGTCACTTTCCCATCCTTCATATGTTGCAATCCTCACCCTGTCCCCTCAGCACCAGGGAGCAGGCTGGTGGTAATATGTTCATTGTATGGGTGAGGAAAAAGTCTCAGGCAGGGACCAGGCCTGGCTGTGACTCCACACACACCCTGTTCTCCTCAGCATGCAGCTGCTTCCTATGAGAGGCCCTCGGTGATCCTGCTCCCTGAGGTGTCTTACCACTTCAGAACTTTCTCTCCCTAACAACTGGAGCTAACATTCCTGTGACTCAACGAAATGTTATTCATTTTGGATGAAGATGTCTTTTACACAAGGATGCCTTACTATAACTCTTATACATAAAACAAATAAAACCCTTTTCAGCTGTGGTTCCTTTTCTGTGACTAGAGACATTTCCTCCTAACACTGAAGGATTCCTGAACTGATGTTGGTGGAGCTGGGGGAAGACCAGGCCCTGGCTCATAAGCTGCTGCATCCTGCAGTCAGCTCTGAGGGAGGTGGGCTAAAGTGGCACCTTCCAGGAATGTCTGTGGCAGTCTTGGCTGCTCCGCCTGGCTTGGCACTTGCCCCTTTTCCCTTACTACATGGATGTGGCTCTTCTTAGCTGAAAGGATGAGCATCTCAGACAGGGGAGGATCAATGTTGGACCAAGGGAATGTGCCGTCTCCTTTTGTCCTGCTAGAACTCATGGCCACCTCTAGTTTATGTACACATATGCTGACACAGGTGTGTACTTGTGCCTGCACTCTCTTACTGCTGGTTAATAAGGACACTCTTATCTGAGTCCAGCCTTGGTGACACTGGGACACTGGCATACCATCATAGGCAGCCCTGTGTCCTTGCAATCTGGACATCTGTATATCAGACCTTCGGTGAGGATGTTGTCTCTTAGCAGTTCACACCCACTAGTACCCTGACTCACACATACCCCTGGTGTGCTGAGGTCCTGAACCTTTCAGTGACCTCACTCCTGGAGCCAGAGCCAGTCCCACAGAATTGTGAAGTGGGCAGAGTATGCACATCTTCCCTAGAGGGCAATAGAATTCTGGACCTGTGACCAGAAAACTTGGGGTCTGGTCTTGTCTTCAAGACTTACTAATGAGTGACTTGACCTTAGGTACACATTTAACCACTCTTAGGCAAATGGGAGTACATATTACCCAGACCATTAGTAGTGAACTGGGTGCCAAAAAGATAGGGGTTAAGCCTACGGCTTCTCTCAGGACTGCCATCTACAACCTCTTCTCTCTGTTGCCTTCTTAACCCACATATTCCATTCAGGCACCGTGATCTCATGCTTGCTCCCACCTTTCCCAGGAAAAGCCTATTCTAAGGAAGCAACTGAGCAGGGTGTGGTTGCACATGCCTGTAATCCCAGTGGCTTGGGAGACTGGGGCAGGAGGATCATGAATTCAAAGCCAGCCACAGCAAATTAGTAAGGCCCTAACAACTCAGTGAGACTCAGTGAGTCTCTAAATAAAATACAAAAAGGACTGCGGATGTGGCTCAGTGGTTAAGCACCCCTGGTTTTAATCCCCGGTACCAAAAAAAAAAAAAAAAAAAAAACCAAAAAAAAAAAACATGTTTTGCTGTGCTGGGGATTGAATCCAGGGCTTTGTATATGCTAGGCAAGAGCTCTACTGCTGAGTTATACCCTGAGCCCAGACCTGATATTTGTGACCACCATGCTAGGCACTAGCAAACAAAAGACATGGAATGAATTGGCCCTTGTCCTCAAGGAGTTCCCATTCTCTTAAGGAAGATGAACAGGTGTGGAGTTACCTAAAGAGAGTAAAGGATGTGGGATAGGATGGGGGGTATGGATTGACTGGGACTCACCAGCCACTGGATCCCCAGCTGGAAGCTTGCCACAGTGTGCAGGAATGACTTTTAAGAAGTCCTGCCCAGGGGGCTGGGGATATAGCTCAGTTGGTAGAGTGCTTGCCTTGCAAGCACAAGGCCCTGGGTTTAATCCCCAGCACCGCAAAAAAAGTCCTGCCCTGAAGAAAGGGAAACTTTTATTTGATTCTTCCCAGTATGGATTTGCATTTCAAATTTTACTTTTTAAACTTTTAAAATTGGGATATAGGCCAGACACGGTGGCGCATGCCTGTAATCCCGGCACTTGGGAGGCTGAGGCAGGAGGATCACGAGTTCAAAGCCAGCCTCAGCAACTTAGCGAGGCCCTAAGCAACTCAGTGAGACCCTGTCTCTAAATCAAATACAAAATAGGGCTGGGGATGTGGCTCAGTGGTGGAGTGCCCTTGGGTTCAATCCCCAGTACCAAAAACAAAAAAAATAAAAAAAAAAAAAAAAAATTGGGATATAAATCTGATGAGCCCAATTTACAATGAGCATACACATTTTGAGGGGTACTGAAGTATGAAGGGAATTATGCATCTGTGCATGTGGTAGTGTGGCTTTTGTCTTTTATTAAGGTATTGAAAGCCCTCTGCAGTTACTGAATGATAGGCAAAACCAACCTATGAGAACTGCAGTGTCAAACCTGTGGAACCTGGTGAGGAAGGTCATTGAGCACCATTGCCCCAAATGGCAGAGAAGAGAATGGGTCAGAGCAGGTGACATCTGTGTGGTGGGGCAGTCAGGCCTTAACTTCTCCTGGGCTCACTCCTCAGTCTGTCTTCCTGATGCTTGAGCTGCTGTCTGAGAAGAGCCCAAGGAAGGGCTTTGTGGGGTCCAAGGACACTCAGGGTGGACCTGGCTGAGGAGATAGTATAGTAGGCATGCTGGGAGAAATCCCTCCGCCTATGCCTTCCCCACTGCCCTGTGCCCTACAGAAGGCCAGCCAGGCCCTTAGGCTTCTTCCCAGCAGGGAGGCTGGGACTGGAATGTACTGTGGGAGCAGCTGACTCTCTCCATGACATCTGGTGGCCTCTCTCCCGTACAAGCCCTGGCATTTCCCTTGCCCTCTCCTCCTCTGGAGTGAGCTGGGTTGCTGGGGGCCTTGGCATCATGAATCTGAGCTGGCTCTCAGAGCAGGGAGGGCCTCTGCTGATTGAGAGCGTCCTGTCTATAAAAACATTTGGGAACCATTCAGGTGCTAATGAAAGAACCCTACAAATTAGGTGTTTTCATTCTACTTTCATGTTACAAACTGACCTGCCTGCCTGTGCCCTGCAGCAAGCAGAGTGGGATTCCCATCAGGGATGTGTTAAGTCCAGGACATCCTCTGCCCTAGGCCACCTGATATGCAGTGTCTGTGGAGGGCCCTTCATGGGTTTTGTCTCCTGCTGAGGCTGGGCCTATCTCTCTGGAGAACTCTGTTCTCCCTTGACCAGAGGACTGAGTCAGCAGGCAGGGCTTCCCTTCTGCACTCATTTTGTCCCTGACTCCACACTATTTTTTTTTTTGGGGGGGGGTAGTGGGTACTGAACCCAGGGGAGCTTCAACCCCAGCCCTTTTTATTTTTTGAGACAGGGTCTATATTGTCCAAGTTGGCCTTGGACTTCCATCCTCTTGCCTCAGTCTCCCAGTTGCTGGATTTTAGGTACCATCATGCCTGGCCCCCCACACCTTCTTATAGAATCAACTCTTTATCTGTCATGGTTTCAGCGGAAGGGGAGCCCCCAAAGCAGGTACAGGATCTACTTGTCCATACAGTAAGTACTTCTGAAGAGACTCAGAGATGCCAGGAGGATGAGTCCACTTGCTGAAGTGAGGAAATGGCCAGTGAGATCAGAGATGCCCTCAGGGACCCATAGAAGAGGGCTTCAAAAACCCGGGGTTAATCTAGTGGAGAGCAGGGAATGGCAGGTGGTTCTCAAGGAGGGACTGACACTGTCAGACCTGTGCTCAGAGCCTGCTGGTGCAGCCGTCAAGGATGAGCTGGGAGGGAGGCTCAGGCACCAGTGAGGAGGTTGTTGGAATGGTGCCAGCAAGACATGCTAAAGTCTGAACTTCGTCAAGAGCAATATCCAGGGGTGATGCTGGAGCCTATGTCAGGGGAAGTCCTGTGCCAACCACTGGAAACAGAATGGATGGGCACAGACTCAGGTCAAAAGCCATATGTGCATAGTGGCCCAGTGGTGCGTGCCTATAATCCTGGCAACTTGGCAGGCTGAGGCAGGAGGACAGCAAACTCAAGGCCAGCCTGGGCCTTAGAGATACTCTCTCAAAGTAAAAAAAAATAAAAAGGGCTGGGGATGTATTTCAGTGGTAGAGTACCTCTGGGTTCATTCCTGCAGAGTGGGTGGGGGAACGCCACAATGGCAGGGAAATATAGGGGCTACCCTGAGGCCAGGGGTCCCTGACTTCCTTCCCTCTCCTCTCCACCCTCCTAAACTGTGCCTTGAAGAGCCCTGGAGGCCAGCAGACCTTTGCTGCTGGCTGGAAGAGGAAGCGGAAAGAAAGATCCTAGTTCCTGAAGTTCTCTTGGGGAACCTGAGGGACAGGTTATCCAAGGCTGTAGGGCCCATTAACCTTTGCTGAGAGCTTCCGGCACCAGGCACTGTGCTGAGGGCTTTATAGACACTAATTTGATCCTTTTATGAAAAGTACAGGTACTATTATAAGGTAGTTGATGTTATAATTCCTTTTCCTAAACAAGGGTCTGTTGCTTTAGCTGAAGTGATGGAACTGAGATTGGCACCTAGGCCTGTCACACAACCAATGCCTCTTGCTCTGCCCAGAGTCCTAGACTTCAGGAAGAGCTCAGGATCCCTTGAACCATTTGTTGACAGAGCAGATTCTCAGCCCTAGTAGGTCTTAGAAATCCTGATTCAGGTCTCAGGTGAGGCCCAGGAATCTGTATTATAAACAAATTTTCCATGGTAGCTCTGAAGCCGGGGACAGAGGACCCCTTTCTGAAACATCCATCCATGTTGCCTCTCCAGCCTCACTGTCCCTGACAAAGCCTCCACAGTGTCCCCACTGAGGAAGCCATCTGAGCAGTGATCCTGGGCTCCATAAACCTCTGGCAGGTGACTTGGGCCAAGTCTCAGGCTAGAGGTGCCCCCATCATCACTACTCAGGAAAAGGGTCCCAGGACCCTCATGGGGAAAGAGCTTTATGCTCTGGGGAATCCCGGAGATTTGCCAAAGTTCTGAGAAAGTCACTTCATATCTGTGGGGATTTGCATAATCCCAGCAGAGGCAGACAGCAGGGTAAGGGTGAGTCCTGGGTGAGTGACATGGTTGTGGGGTTCGGTGTAGGGTTCCAGGCCTTCCCCAAGGCTGCAGTTCCCTCCTCTTGACAAGGTGGGGCCTGGACTGAATTTCTCTCAAGTTTCTCATGCTATGGCTCCTAGCTGCCTCTGAGACCTCCATGGAAGGGAGAACAGGCAGAAGGGGAGGGAAAGGGGCAGAAGGGAGGGAAAGGGGCAGGTGGGGGAGGGGAATTGGTCTTACCTGTAAGTCCAGCCAGGGCAGGGGCAGCTCAGTGGATCCCTAGGGCATCCCAGGGGGCAGCAGGAAGAATCCGATGGCTCCTCCTGGTCATTCACTGTTGTTCTGCAGCTTCTGGCTTGGCACAGGTCTTATACACCAGCTGACCTGAAACCTAATCCTAGAGAGGCTACTTGACAGTCAATCACTTGACCAGAGGCGGGCTGGTGAGGGGCAGGGAGGGAAGGGGTTAGGGAGTTCCAGGTCTGGTTCAGCTCCCTTGACTTGGGGCTCTTTCATTCCTTCAAGCTGTGAAAGAGCTACCTAGCTCAGTGACAAGGGTATATGGGGTGTGTATGTGTGAGGACCTATCACCTTTGAGAGTCCAAACATCAAGTTCCCCCCAAATAGACTGGCAGGGCTTTCAGGGCCTCCTCCTAATATAAGCAATGAATATAACCATCATCTTGATGCTGACTATGTGCTAGATATTTTATACACATTACTTCTGTTTCTTATACTGCTACGAGGTAGGTACTATTAGGATTCCGAATTTTTTAAAATAACAGATTTATTGGGATATAATTTACATATCATGCAAGTATCTTCTTTAAAGTACATAATTCAAATGGTTTTTAGTACAGAATTGTGCAACCATTGCCACAATCTATTTTAGAACATTTTCATCATCCCTCAAAAAAACTTCGTTCACCTCAGCGGCCACAGCCCTTCCCCCTTCCCCAGCTCCCGGCAGCTGCTAACCCACTTTCTGTCACTATAGCTTTGCCTATCCTGGACATTTCCATATAAGTAGAATCATACAGGATGTGCTCCTTTGTGACTGGCTTCCTTCACTTAGCACAGCAGTGTTTTCAGAGCTCATCCATGCTGTAGAGTACATCAATACTTCATTCTCTTTGATTACTTAGGACTCTCTCTCTTTTTACTATGGGGCCATGTTATGCTGTCCAGTTCAGGCGGGTCTCAAATTCCTGAGCTCAAGCTATCCTCCAGCTTCCCCAGTAGCTGGGACTACAGGTGCACAACTGTTTTAGACCATGCTGTAGGCTGAATCAAGGCCTTATACTTGCAAGGAGCTACACCCCAGGCCCGAGATCCTCATATTTTAATGCTTCTTTTACAGAGGAGGAAACTGAGTCTCAGGGAGGACAATGACTCATGAAGATCTATAGCTAGTACAAGGCAGTAGGGCCTGACCTCAGCCTGTAGACTATAACATGTTTTGGGCCTAGCTACTGTGACCTCTGTTCTCTCTGACACTTGGAAGCTTCAGCATGGACTGGCTGGGGACAAACAGCAGGGTGGGAAGGATCCTTGTAGCGATTACTGTGGACTCCTCCCATAGGCACTGAGAATAAGGATTGGGCATTAGCTGAACTTGGGTGTCAGGTGACAGAGAGAAGAGGGGAGGGGAGACATGGAGGACAAGCAATGGGGGAGAAGAGAGGAAGAAAGGAGGGAAGGTGAGGGAGTTAATAAAGTGGGGCTGAGGAGTAGGCAGAGGCCATTTCTAGACTTGGGCACAGAGCCATGATCGCTGGGCAGGTAGTCAGGTTAGTGCAAAGCTAACCTGTACCTGTCCTTATCTTTGGGCTGTACCTGTCCTTATCTTTGGATCCATCTCCACCCTTAATGACATCCACACATGCAGGTGCCTTAGTGGCAAAGGGAAGTGGCCGCTCAGGCTGCTGAGATTGGGAGGGCTCAGGAAAGTAGGTTCTAGGTGAGCTCTGCCTGGAAACTAGCCCAGAGGTGGTGGGGGACGGCAGGGGCACATGGCAGGGATACAAGTCAGAACCAAACAAGGGGGCAGCAGGCCCAGGAGAAACTGAGAGGGAGGAAGGGCTCAACTTATTCTGGCCTGGAAGCTTCCTGAGGGCAGATCTGTCTGCCTCGGCTACTTGTATCGAGAGTCCAGCCCTTGCTAGAGGTTCCAAGGTTGGCTGCTATGGGCTGGGATGTGATCAGCCTCTGAATGATCAGAAGCACCTATTTTTAGGTGTCTATAGATGAAGTGCTCAAAATGAAGTCAACGAGACACTGGTTGGTTCTGTTGGTGGGGACTAACACACCCAGATCTCATGCTGCCTGACTCCAAGTCATGTTGCCTCAAGGAACTATCACTGGGAAATATATCCAACTTCCGGGATGAGATATTGGTAAATAACACTCTGTGAGTGTAAAAGGTGGGTTTCAGACCCATGGGGTGTTTCTGTGTTCTCTGAGGTTGCTCTCAGCCAGGACAGGAGTGGCTCTTGTCCTCCTGTGGCCTTATCCTCACTTGACCCATCAGGTTATTTACAGGAACAAGATTTGGAAGGAATTCTTTATCTGAGGCTTTACCCCTTAAACCCTGGAGGTTCCTTGTGCTCCAAGGGAGGTGAAGCCCTGGCCCTTGGGAGGGAGACCAGCCTCTATGGCACTGGGGAGGGGGGTACGCTGGTAGGCTAAAGTTCAAGGAGTCAAGACAAACAGCTGTGGGGCGGGCCAGGGCAGCAGAGGGAGCCCAGCTGCCACCTCAGGCTCCTGCATCATTTGCACCCTCTGTGGCCCAGCCTGCTGTGCTTTGCCTTCTGTTATTGGTGTGCTTGTCCCCACTAGTTGGCTCCAGGAGCTTCAGAAGCATGGGAAGGGCTGACATTTCCTAAACTTCCAACCTGTGCCAAATGCAGGCAAAGCACTTTCACAGGTCGTCTCATGCGATCTTCACCACGCCCCCATGAAGCCAGGGTTCTTACAGTATCTGGGCTTCATGGATGAGGTCAGAGGCACAACAGAGCCAGGCTGTCCTCTTCTCTGTTCCCAGCTGCACAGGGCCCAAGGTGCCCTCTTGGTTCTCTCTGCAGCTGTCCATGGCCTGGTTGATTCTCTAAGCTCACCCCAGACCTGCCTCTTCTAGGAAGCCTTCCCTGTCTGCTGTAGTCTATGTGCTTTCTTCCTTCACCCCCAGATTCCCTGAATTCAGAGAACTTACTGGCTGTACCCTTTTGGTCACTTGTCTTGTGTGGCGATTCACTTCCTAGCTACACATATAGAGGCAAAAACTTAGCCTTGTTGTGTTTCACTTTAACTTTAAAGGGGGCATCATCATATGCAGGTTACAGGGTTGTTTTGAGGACTGAGTGAAATGAGCTTGGGGGTGAAGAGCAGGGCCCTCCATGGTAATTCCCTTCCAGCCGGTGGCTCAGCCGCACTGCATACATTGCTCATCTGTGTCCCTTCTGTATCCTCTCACAGGAACTTGTCTACCGTAGCTGCTCAACTGGCTGTGGTCTCACCAAGTTGCCTATCCCAGAGACAAGGGGGACTCTGAGGATTATGTTCCAGGAGACCCTCCCACTTTACTGACAGATTTCAAGAACCAGCAAAGGAAAGAAATATGGGCAGGGGGGCAGGGAAAGGGGAGAGGGGAGAGGAAATACTGTGTGCTATTCTAATTTGGACCAGACTGATATGTGGGGGAGCTCAGAAGTCTCATGGTGACCATGGTCCCCTGTTCTGGGTGAGCTTTTCTGGGAAATTGAATAGCTGTCAAGTTTTCTCTCATAGTTATAGGACAAATGATTTCCTAGCATCCCCATTCCAGTCACCAACCCAAGAAACACTTGTATATGAATAGAAACATCAAAATGATTTTATTCAAAGGTGGGAACAATGACCTCAGATCTGGGTAAAAACAATAAGTTAAAAGCATGGTTAGAATTTTAGACAATCAGATAAACATTTAAAGGAGGCAATTTCCCCCTCCTTTCCTATTATTAATTCAACATAGCATAAAAATAATTTATTTCTATAAAATACCCTTATTCCCCAGCAAATGAAATGGAGTTGGCTCTAGGATTTCCTCAGTTACATACGATGCATACAGCCTACATACCCCTCCCCCAGGCTCCAATCGTTAAGACAAAAATGGCTTATCCTATTCCATAGAGTTGGGCCAGGTCAGCAGACAGCAGTGTTAAGGACACTAGGAGGAGTTTCTCCACTGAAAGATGCCTGCTCGGATCCCTTGGTCAAAAGATGAGTGGGCTCCTTGGGTGCTGGGATCCATTTTGTTTCTGGTCTTCGCTTCACCACAGAGGAAGAAACTGAAGTTCTGGAAGGTGGATGCTGGGCTGGTTTGGGACATTCCTCCAGCATATGCCCATGGACTATGCTGGTGGTGCTTCAGGGCTGAGCCAGTCCCAAGGGAAGCAGACCTGGTGCCTCTTGCAAGCTGGATAAGGCTGAGGGAGGGTGACAGGTGGCTCCTTCCCTTAGTCTCTCAGGCTGCATCAGTCTTTCTGGGAGTACTGGGAAGAAAATATCCGAGCAATCCTGCGAGTTTCTTCCTCAGGCAGGTTGGAAGGGACTGAGTTAGGTCTGGGGCGACAAGGCTTCTGGGAGAGGGCTCCCTTGGTAGCTTCACTCCTGTCCTGGAGAGGAAGAAGCCAGCTAAGTTAGCACTGAGGATGTGACTTTGGTTCCTCATGTTTTGGTCCTTTGGCTAACACTTATGTAGAGCTGACTACTTTACAAAGCACTGTACATACCTTGTTTAACCCCCTACCTCGCCCCATGAGGTGGCCCATCATTCTCCCTGTGTCATTAATGAGGAAACCACAGTGCAAGTGGAATAAACTCAAGGTCCTACTGCTGAGTAGCAGAGCTGAGATGGGGACCCTAGCTCAGATTCTTCTGTGCCTCTGAAGGAGGGGGCTGTGCTCTCTAGAAGAGGTTTAAAGACTCATCCCTTCTTTTGCTGCAAGATTATAGATAAGTCATAGACTGGAGTTGGGACTGTCCCACAAGTGACCCTGGGACTATACCCAACTCCTGTGGAGATGTTGGTGAATGATATCCTCTTTGTTTGGCCCTGGAGCTGCCAGGTGCCATGAAGCATATACCCATTGCTGGCAGGACATCACTCGGCATCACTCCTTCTCTTTTGAGCGCTTGCCTTTGGGTTATGGCACTGTGGTCCTCTTAACTCCTCTCTGACTCACTCATTTTTTCATTCAACCCCCCCCTCCCCGCACCCTTCTCTTCTCTACTGTGTCAGGTTCCTGTGCTGAAGGAGCTTAAAGCTACACAGAAAAGCCACCTGGGGCATCTGGCTGAGAGCAGGTCCTGGGAAAGAGGTGGAGGCTGGTCAGGGAAGAGGTAGAGCTAAAAGGAGTTGGGATCAGCCACCCAAGCAAATCTGGTTGACTTTACAGCATGAGGCATGCCCTACAGATAGATCTCTTCCCTGTCTCAAATCCCACAAGCTGGGGTCTTCCCAAGCTGCTGAAGCACTGAGAGTATACTGTACTGCTCCCCAGGCACCGAGTCAGCAGCTTGGTGGAGACCCTAGAGATTGAAACTACCCCTCCCCCACCTTCCACGTATGGGAAACTGAGGCCTAGCTAGAGTTGCTTCCAGAACCAGGAACATACAGTAATCCTTTTCTTCATTTCTTTATCCTTTTTAATGCCAATGGTGAAAAGGAGACAGAAATCAATAGAACTCAGTTCCTGCCTCCAGAGCTCAGAGTTAATTAAGCTCTGAGAGACAGAGACCCACCAAAGAATTAGGATGGCAGCCAGAATGAAAGTGGGGGCTGGACTACTGCTCAGTTTTTTTTTACACTCCCTTAGTGTTTAGAAGTCTAGACTGGCAGGAACCCTCAAGGTTACATGCCTACCCCCATTTTTCATGGGTGGAAAACTGACTTTCAAGGTGGCAGCTTGGCAGCTGATAGGCCAGTGAATGAGTAGGACCAAGCCATGGTGACCAGAGGCTTACAGTGGGTGGGGAAGAGATTACCTCTTGCAGTAAACATCTCATTCTTTCTAGAACTAGTGGTCATTGTCCTACCATGTACCGGGTCTTCAGTTAAATCAAACCCTCTCAGGGTCTGTGCAGCACTGTGCATTTCTCTATACCCCTCTACTTCCAAGATTCAAGGTGGGTGTTTCCTGAGCTATTTGGGATTTAGAGGTAATGCAAGTCCCAGTCCAGTCCTCTGGGTCATCAGTTGTAACTCACTTTCCATTTCTTTCTCTGCTACAGTGAAAGGGAGCAAGGGAGATATTTGTTAATGAGGCAGACGAGAAAACAGGCCTAACAGCTTGGTCCTCTGCTGCGACCAATGTGGCTAAACGGTTCCTGTGAGGGGCCAAGGCAGATTAGAAAATAAAGATTCATAAACACAGATTTTGAAGATTCAGCTGGGATCAGGTGGAGCTCTGCCCTCTTATGGAGATGCAGATCTAAAGAGTTATGCCAGCAATCTTTATTTATATAAATCTCTTTATCAGGTTAAAGACCATTATGCAAGCAGCATTATTCTTTGTATTCAGGAAAGTTACAGAAACTAGGACATCTATGTAGGTTTTCGGCAGTTGCAGTCCACAGTTGCAAAGTGCAATGTTAGGAGCTTTGTGTAGCTCTCAAGAGAGTCCATTGTTAAAAGTTACCATAGGGCTGGGGTTGTGGCTCAGTGGTAGAGCACTTGCCTAGCATGTATGAGGCACTGGGTTTGATTATCAGCACCACATATGAATAAATAAAATAAAGGTCCACTGACAACTGAAAAAAAAGTCACTGTACAGCAGGCAGGAACCAGAGAAGTGGAGCTGGTGAAATATTGTGGTTGTGTAGCAGAAGAATTCCTTTATATCTAGGAGCTATGTGCCTGAGATCAAGGTCAGAGCTGATAGGACTCTTAAACAGAGCCTCCTCACGCAGGGCATTGCCATAGCACCTAAGCATCTTGTGCCCCTGCTTAGAAACATTCCCAGGTACCAAGCATGCCACAGCCATGAGGTCACCAGAGACTCCCAATCTCAGTCACTGCTCTCCCATCCTCTGTCACTGCTCTCTACAGTCCTCTATCTCAAATCCTAAAATCAGACATTGTTTCCCCATCTTCCAGAATAGAAGCATTCTCCATTTTGGAGAGACTTAGATGGGTCTTGCTCTCTATGGCTCTAAGGGCCAACTATCTTGGTTCATGAAAAGACCATAAAAGACCTCTGTTGGTGATTCATCAAGCCTTTTAGGATCCTCAGATCAACTCAGTCTGGTCAATATTTACGGACAATTGCCAGACATGGTTCCTGTCCCTATGGATAGGAAAGCTAGAGGTGAGACAGATACAGATCTACCCAACAGACATAGAGAAGAGGCTTAAAGCTTAAAGCACTGAGAAAGAAGCAATTAATAATAGCTGGGAAGGTCCATGGAGGCTTTACATAGAGCTGGGATCAAAGACAGCTCAAAAGAGCTGGGGTGGGCATGAGACCACAGGGGAGGGCAGGAGTGCAGCCTGCAGCTGTGGGCCAGGCCCTTATCTGCCCTGGGGCTGAATCCAATGTGGCTGGTTCAGCCAACTTTCCAGCACCCACACCCAACCCAGTGACCTAGAGAGGGCCTTATCTCCACTGCCCAGGCCCAGAGTACAGGACAGGGCCAGGACTTGGGCAAAGGTGTAGAAGGATGGAACACACACTCAGCAGCATTTGGCTTTTATTGACTTAAGAGGGGTTAAAAACATCTTCATTAGTAGTAAAGAATCCTTCATCAGGGTTGCTACCCAAAAACATAAACCCTGGAGGAACTGGGCGGAGGGAAGCTGCCCAGAGCAGGGATGCCCCAAATGTACTGTTTCTCTGAAATACTCCTACACTACTGCTGGAAGTGGGGGTCACAGGAAAATGGTCAGCACAGTGTGTGCTTTGCAGGAGCCCTCAGCCTTCCTGGGGAGGCAGGACTGTCAAAGCTGCAGGGCTGCAGGCCCCTTGGAGTCTAGACAGTGGGTGTTATACGTGGGATCAAGTCTCTGGAAGGCATTTTGAAAAAGAGTGACTTGCAAGGGGCTTCCCAGTAGACCTGGATAGGGGTGTGTGTGACCACTGTCCAGGGCTGAAGGCCAAAACGGCTTTACTATGGTCTGGGTGTCAAGCATGGCAGCAGGCAGGAGCTCTCAGAGTGCCCCATGAAATCTACCAGCTCTTGCATTCAACCTCTCCCTTCCAGAGATCTGCTCTCTTCTGGGCTCTTGGACACCCAGATAGGCCTCCCAGCAACAGAGTCTTAAAGGAGCCCTCAATGTCAAAGGTGGAGCTCTGCTGGGAAGAAATGAAAGCACACAGAACAAATAAGGTGTGGTAATGAAAGGCAAATGGGTTTCCCAGAGCTCTCCAAACCAAGAGGCTAACATTGGCTGGGAGTTAGTTCTAGTCCTGGCTCTATCAATTCTTCTTCCAAGAGGCTCTGCGCAAATTACTTTCTTTCTGGGTCTTGATTTCCTCTCTGATAATGGGAAGCAGAATGAGCAGATAATGTAGGAGGTAAGCTACCAACCACACTTTTCCTGGCCCACAGCTCCCTCTTTGTCCAGGTCTTGCTGATGTAGCCTTTCCTCTAAAAGCTCTGTCAGGATGATCCAGCCCTCCTCTTGGGTCTGAAATATGCTTGGATCCCAGCCACTGTGTTCTGTGTTCCCTCACTGCATCCCTAGGTGGATCCTTGTGCATAGGCCACAAGCTCCCAGGATGTGGTGGGTGCAGGTGTTCCCATTGATCCCTGCTTCAAGGTATCCTGGGGTCTACATGGTGGGGGGGGAGACAGTGGGATGGAGTGGAGGAACATTGGTCTGTGATCAGTCCAACCTGCGTAAGACCAAGACACCTTCTGTTTCTGAATCTGTGTCTTCATTGCTAAATGGAGCTAAGAACTTCTAGAGGTCTTCCTATCTAGGTCTGAACTTAGGTAAAATTTAGGTATGACCAAGGATCAGGCCAGGTGCAACATTTTGCAAAACATAGGGGATACACTGGAGCTAGAGCTGACACCAGCTGCAGACACCAGAGCAAAACAAAGTCTTCTTGTTCTCATCTCAGGCAGGAGCTTAGGCCCAAAAGGTCCTAAGTAGAACTAGGGTACAGCACTTCCCCAAGGATGCTCAGTGCTAGGCCAGGTGGAGGCCTCCCCACTCCACTGTCTTCCCCACTTCTCCCCTCCAGAGAGCCTCTGGTTTGGGATTAGGGTTGGAGTTTGTTGTTTCCCAGAGCACCTCCCTCAAGAGATACAAACACTGACTCAGAAGCTGGAAACAAATCTTTCCGAAGAACTGAAAACTGAAAAATAAACAGTGGCCTGGTTCTGGTTGGCTAGGCGGGCCTGTCAGTGACTACTGCCTCACAGACAGGGCGAGGGTTCCATATAGCTGCCTGCCTGGCTCAACTTTCACCCCGTTGGCTGGCTGCCCTTGCCTCAGGTGGCTCCCAGAGTGCTCTTCTAAGGCAGTGACGAGGACTTCCTTAGTGCTAAAAGACAGTAGCAAACTTAGCAGCCACAGCTAGGAGCAGTGGGGGAGGTGGGGACAAGACACTTTGACCTGAGGCCCAGTCCACCTGGCCCAGCTGCAGCATGACTGGTCTGCTCTGGCTTTCCCTCCAGTCGTGTATTACAGTTCTGCTCAGGGGGCTCTTGCTACCTAAATGCTTCCTCTGTGCTTTATCAGTACCTTATGCCCCCCCGTCCTTGCTCTGGGAAGCCTTCCCTGACAGATGCATTCCACATGGGCAAGGGTCACCCCCGCAACCGGGCCTTAGGCTACACAATGAAGGGGCCTGACTAGAGCAAGATACCTCAGCCTTTTGAACCCATGCCCTGTCAGGAAGAGGCAAATGCCCAGATTCTGGAGAGGAAGGGTTGAAGTTATACTCCTAGAAGAGCTCCTGGCTCCTCCCAGACTCTGGCCTCCTAGGAGTTCAGGCAATTTGAGCTGAGCATCTGCCCAGAGGCCCATGGGTCCCTTCCTGGCAGGTCCCTGCCAACTTGCAGTCGTGGCCAGTGCTGGCTGTCTCCCCTGACTTCTGTACACACTTGGCCAGGCTGTTCATCTCTCTCTAAACACTTTGTATGGCCTTTATCAGAAACCCTTTGACCTTTAGGTCTCCTTTGGGGCTCTGTAGAGGGCTAGGCACTTAATGGCTCAAAGAAATGAGGCAACAGGTCAGAACCTCCTGCCTGCTCCCCCTCTCTGAACTGCAGGCTGAAGAGAGAAGACCCTGGGCTCAGGAGGTTCCCTCAGACCCAATCCCCTACCGGTGTGATCCTGTGATTTTGTGGAGAGCTACTTTTCTCTACCAGGACCACATATTTTTCAGATGTCTCTGGGTTTACGGAAGAGAAACCAAGGGATAGCAAAATTCTTTGGGCTCCGGGGAGAAAAGAAGTAGCCCCAAAGCCTGAAGACTTATAGACAGATGGGCAGAGACTGCTGAGGCCAGGACTCTACCTGCTTGGGTGGGCTGTGTTATCTGGGGCTTCTACCGCTGGGTTGATACTAAGTAGAGTCAAGTGCTACAGACCAAGAAACTGCTCTCTGTACTTTTGGGGCTGACTTGTAGGGCCTCCCTTCCCAACAATCCCCTCTGCTTCTGAGCTTTGGATCATGTTCTTATTTCTTAGTACTTCTTTCCTACCAGTACCCACCTTCCCCTTCACATGCATCAGAATGCAACAGCAGAACAGGAAAGATGCCTGGATAATAATACTAATAAAAATAAGATAGCTGACACTCAGATGGTACTTCCTGTGTTATGTGCCAAGAAGTTTCTAAATACATTGCATTTCTTACTTAATCCCTAGCCAATCCTAGGAGGCGGGTTCTATTTCCTATTATCTGTTTTTCAGATAAAGGAAGCACTGGAGTTAGGTAACTACCCCAGGCTACGTGGCTCATGGTGGCAAGGGTTGGTTTTAAACTTGGGCACTCCTAACCATTATATGACACCACCTGGTAGGAGAGAAGAGGGACACATGGCCTCAAACCAACTCTTTGAAGCCCACCTGCCACCCCCAGACCAGACAGGCAAGTTGCCCAAGACCTCAGAAAGCAAGCAGCAGAACTAGGGTAAAACCCTCACTTTACTGACTTTCAGTGAACACTGTAATCTGGCTGAGTGGAGGGGACAATGCCAGAGTGGGAGGGGGTGCCTGGCCTTATCTCCTTCTTCCTGCCTTCTACACTCACTCCTCATGAATAACAGCATCTGGCCCCATGTGTGTGGTGAAACCAAGGCAGAGTCAGGGCTCAACACAGGACGGTGCAGAATAAGCCAGGGCTCATCTCATGGGAAGGGCAGGGCAGGAGGCCAAGGCTCAAATGACAGGTTGCTTCTGATTCCTTCCCTATCCTGCCAGTTACATTCCAGGTCCCTCCCTCCCCACCTCCTCCAGCATATGTTGTTCATACCTTTCAGCTTCCAAATTCTGTGGAGTATCTAAGGTTTCTTGTCTCCAATCTATAGCCTGCAAAACCTTTTCTTCATCTTTGCTGAATTCTACTGAAGCCACCCCATCTAGCTCTGTCTTCCTTTCCCCAAACAAATTCCCTTTTCCTTTGGTGAAATGCTAATATAGGCAAATGCCATTTGAAAAAGTTCATGGTTTGGGGACCAGTGCCTCTCAAAGAACTTGGAGCTCCTTGAAGGCAGTGTCCATAGCACTGCTCCAGCTCTTTAACACGTCAGGATTTGGGAGGAGTTGGTGGTACTTACAAAGCTGGTTTCCCTGGAGAACTGTGGGCCCCCTGAGAAGAGGAGTCATAGATCTCTGTCTCCACTCACACTTAGCTAGGAGTATAGGTAAGGCATAGTCCAAGTTGAAAGCCTCACTACTTTCCTACTCCCTGGCCTGCCTGACCTCAAGCTTAGTTCTTGGCTTCACTGAGGAGAAGTCATTGGAGTGAAGAGAAGTCACATAATTTATTAAATTTCTTAAAAGGCTAAGAAGATGTGATATGGGGAATAGGTTGCCTGGGGCAGGGCAGAAGCCCAGAAGCAAGTTAAGAGGTTCCTATAATAATTTGGGCAAAAGATGTTGATGGTGATGGCTTAAACCATGGTGGTAATGTCAGTAATGGTGAGATGTGGTTAGATTTAGATACATCTTAATGGTGGAGCTTCCAGAATTTCCTGGTTATTTAGAGGCAGAGCTATCAGGAAAGATTTCAAGAGTTTTGGCCTTAACAACTAAACTAGAAGGGCAGAGTGCCCATTAATTGAGAAAAGTAAGACTGAGGTAGGAACAGACTTGGAAATAAAATCTGAATTTCAGTTTTAGACATGCAGAACTTGAGGCATTTATTAGATATGTTAGTCAGCTTTCTGTTGCTGTGACAAAATATTTGAGATAAACAACTTAAAAAGAAAAAAGATTCATTTTTGTTCATGGTTGCAGAGGTTTTGGTCCATGATCACTTGGCCCTTTGCTTTTGGGTCTGTGTTGAGGTAGTACATTATGGCGGAACAGCAGTGGTGGAACCAAGCTGCTCATATCATTGGCAGCCAGGAAGCAAGAGACAAAAGAAGGGGCACAGGTCTCTAGGAACCTTTCAAGGGCATGTCCCAATGACCTTCCACTAGAGCCTACTTGCTAAAGATTCCACCTTTCAACAGTGCCATCAGCTGGTGATCAATCATTTAACACGAGTCACTGGAGGACATTCCAGATCCAAACAATAACAACATCGAAGAGGAGATTTTGGGTAGGCAGATGGGCACATAAACCTACAGTTAGATGCAGTCTGGGGTGAGAAAACCATTGGGAGTCTTCAGTAAAATACAGGGGAATGACAGCTTTTAAACTGAATGGGGTCATCTAGAAAGTAAGAGTAAATAGAGAAGTCTGAGGATGACATTCTGGGCCACATCAATGTTTATAGCAGCTCAATTCACAGCTATGGAACCAATCCTTCAGCAGAGGAATGGACAAAGAAAATGTGGTACATATACACAATGGAATATTACTCAGCCTTAAAGAAGAATGAAATTATGGCATTTGTCAGTAAATGGATGGAACTATCATGCTAAGAGATACAAGTGAATCCCCCCAAAATGAAAGGCCAGTGTTCTCTGTGACATGCAGATGCTAACTCACACTAAGGGATGTGGGGGAGAATAGAAGTACTTTGGATTAGACAAAGGGTAATGAAGGGAAGGATGGGTGGATGGGAATAGGAAAGACAGTAGAATGAATCAGACATAACTTTTCTGTGTTCATATATGAAAACATGACCAGTATAACTCCACATCATGTACAACCACAAAAATGGGAAGTTATGCTGCATGTGTGTATGATATGTCAAAATATATTCTACTGTCATATTTAAAAAAAAGTTAAAAAAATGACATCCTGGATACCCCTATATTAAGAAATAGAGGAAAATCAGGGCTCCCAGCAAAGGGGGCTGAGCAAGAGCAGTCAATGGGGGGAGGAGGAGGACCAAGGAGTGATGCCTCAAAAACAAGAAAAGAAAGGGCATAGAGTGCAGAGAGAATCTCTGTCACATGCTTCTAAAAAGTAAAAAAAAAATTAGGTATGAGATTTGGTAGTTGGGTTAGAAATATGGAGGTTTTTAATTTTTTTTTAAAATTTTTGACAAGCTTAACAAGTGTCAGTCTCCTTTCTAGCCCAGTGGTAAAGTGTGTGAAGAGTGGGAACTCACTTGGTTAGTGATAGAAAAGTGCGGATGTGAGTAGGACTAATTAGAAATAGTCACAGAGGAGATGGTTGGGGTCGAGCTGGGAATGCTGAGAAGAGGGTGGATTAATACTTAGGGACAGAATTAACAGGCCTTAGTAATGAATTGGCTGATGATCTTGAGCTATAAAGGAAAAATGAAAGATTGTAACTATGCTTCTGGCAAGAGTAAATGCATGGATGATGGTTGAATCTTCTGTGACAAAGAATGCAGGTAGTAGGGAGCTATGCAAAGGAAGATGCCAAATTCAAGTTTTGAACATAATGAATTGTTTGTACCACATCAAAGACAAGACATGCTGGGTGCGGTGGTGCACACCTATAATCCCAGCAGCTTGGGAGGCTGAGGCAGGAGGATTGTGAGTTCAAAGCCAGTTTCAGTAACTTAGGGAGGCTCCAAGCAACTCAGTAAGACTCTGTCTCTAATAAAATATAAAAAAGGGTGGAGATGTGGCTCAGTGGTTAAGGGTGCCCTGAGTTCAATCCCCAGTGCCAAAAAAGACTAAAAACCAAAAACCAAAAAACAAACAACCAAGCCGGGCGTGGTGGCGCACGCCTGTAATCCAAGTGACTTGGGAGGCTGAGTCAGGAGGATCGCGAGTTCAAAGCCAGCCTCAGCAAATTAGCGAGGCCCTAAGCAACTCAGTGAGACCCTGTCTCTAAATAAAATACAAAATAGGGCTGGGGATGTGACTCAGTGGCCGAGTGTCCCTGAGTTCAATCCCTGGTTCCAAAAAAAAAAAAAAACAAAAACCAAAAAAAAAAAAAAAAACAAACAACCAAAACCAAGACTTTTAGTATGCAGTTGGATCTGCTTCTGTCTGCAGCATGGGAAAGAAGTCCAGACCAAAGATGAGGATTTGAACTTTAAATAATAACTGAAGTAATCAGAGTGGCTGAGATGTTCCCAAGAGAGACAATCTACAAGAGCAGAAGACATAGTCTGAGGAACACAACATGTAAAGTACATTACCACTGTTCTTGTCTTCCACCTCTCCTTCCCTTTAGGGAGCTGATAAGACTGATAGGACTAGTGTGCAAGCAGCTAAGCAAACAATCAGAAATAACTTTAAATAAAACCAAGAAGCTGTCTCAGTAAAGAATCACTTCACTGTAAGAGGGACAAGAAAGTGGAAGAAGCATAAGTCAAGTGACTCATGAGGAGAGCGAGCCTGGGCAGCAGGAGGGCTGTGCGGCAGGTCTGCTAACCAGCCATCCATCTCTCCCTTTCCTTGAAGAGGAGGCAGCAGGGCATGGTAGTGTTAAGGCTGGCCTCTGTACCCTATCTGTGCACCACTTGTTATTCTACAGCACCACCACCCAGTGAGGCCTGATACCCTCAACTAATAGATGAAGCAACAGACTCAGAAAGGGAGGAAGACCTGACTGATGTCACACAGAGACACACAGGTCCATACAGATCCACTATATTGTGGTGGGAAGGAAGGAGGGAGGGAGGGAGAAACTTTTTTCTTAAATTCTTGCAGTGGAGACTCTCTGGGACGTTCCTGAGCTCAGGTGTATCATTTCAAAGTGGTGAGCAGGATTACACCTTCCCTAGATCTTGTGGGGGAAAACCAGAGCAACTGACAATAAAACAGAAGTGGAATGACATTTCTAAAATGTTAAAAAGAAACAACAAAATCCAAGCTAAAATCTATTTAATGGGGGGAAATATCTTTCAAAAATGAAGGCAAATAAAGATATTCCAGACAATGGAAGCTGGGAGAATCAGTAGGTAACTAAGTGAAATGCTAACAGAAACTTTTCAGGCTAAAGGAGGCTGGTCCCAGATGTAAATCAGGATGCAAAGACTGAACGAAGAATACTAGAAATGGCAACTCTGTGGGTAAATATAAGAGACCATTTTTTGTCTTAAATTCTTCAAAGTGAGGCCATCTTTAAGACTTTCAGAGACTCCAAACTCAGCAAATTATAGTGTCCCTGCACAAATATATAATTTACAGTTAAATCTAAAATAAATCATAAGGATAAGGAAGTCAATCAAAGTTCTGACTTATCCCATGGCAAATATTTTTGTTGCGTAAAAAATCTAATTCTTAGCCGGGCGTGGTGGCGCACGCCTGTAATCCAAGTGACTTGGGAGGCTGAGTCAGGAGGATTGCGAGTTCTAAGTCAGCCTCAGCAACTTAGCGAGGCCCTAAGCAACTCAGTGAGACCCTGTCTCTAAATAAAATACAAAATAGGGCTGGGGATGTGGCTCAGTGGCCAAGTGTCCCTGAGTTCAATCCCCGGTTCCACAAAAAAAAAAAAAAAAAAAAAAAAAAATCTAATTCTTAGGGCTGGGGAAATAGCTCAGTTGGTAGAGTGCTTGCCTCATAAGCACAAGGCCTTGGGTCCAATCCCCAGCACCACAAAAAGAAAAAGAAAAAAAAAAATCTAATTCTTAAAAATATTTTCTCTTACTTTCTTACTTTTTGGTGTCTCTATTTGCTGGTGTTAAACTAAACAACAGAGCGAGGCTCAAAAGAACTATGATATTTATTTGGGAATAAGCAGGAAACACTGCAGTGCAGAGCAGGTGTGCTACAGAAACCCCAGGGGGTGGGTGAGAGGGAAACTAAAAGGCAAAATGAGGATGACATATGTTATTTTAGTTCTGTTTTTTTTCTTTTCTTTTTTTTTCTTGTGGTGCTGGGGATTGAACCCAGGGCCTTATGCTTGTGAGGCAAGCAACATATGTTATTTTGAAAAAAAGAATCCTTGGCCACAAGGATTAATACCAAGGGTGACTGGCACCACAGTTGAATAAACAGTTGCCAGACAGATGTCCTTGCAGAGGTATTTTCTGTGTAAGGTTGCAGTGGCCTTTGTGCAAGGTCGTGGTTCCAGTATAATCTGTTGATAGTGCTTTGTCAAAGATCCCCTCCTTCACACCTCCTAGCTCTAGTATTGTTATTATTATTAATAGGATTTGACCCAGAAACTCAATTTTGATTTAGATAACTTTCAAACTAGTGTCTTAAGCATACACTCATTTGACTCCTAGATTATTTGGCAACAGCTGTCAGCCAGCCAAGAGCATGAAACTCTGAGAAAATTTGTGGCAACAAATGCATCAGTAGAAAAGAGGCCCAAGACTAGCAAGCATGGTCAGCCTCCTGGGGTTTTCTGGGTGACAGGTATTTCAGTGCTGAAATTCGGACAGTTCTGGGAAAACTGTGGTGATACTCCTTACCCTACCCAGGAACCAGAATGAAGTCTCAGGAAAAGAAGGGCTCTAAGAGCAGCAAGCATGGAGTTTTACTATGGGCAAGGAAAAAACTGGATTAAGAAGTGCATGAGTCTTATCTTCTCAAAACTTGACTTGCCATTTATTTGAAATGAAAGTTCTCATCTCTCTCTCTCTCATTCCTTGTATCTTGTGTTTGAAACACTATCACAGGTGCAGTGGCACACATCTGTAATTCCAGTGACTTTGGAAGCTGAGACCTTGTCTCAAAGTAAAAAAAATAAATAAATAAAGGGCTTCGGATGTAACTTGGTGGTAGAGTGCCCCTGGGTTAAATCCTCAGTTACCACCCCCCACCTCCCAAAATACTAAAGATCGTATGTCCCCTGGGAGTAGGCACATCATAAAGGCACAAACACAAGGCAGGTACAGCAGTTCTGCTTGGCAGGTGAGGGATGACAGCTCAGACCGGTTCACAGACCTCCCTTCCTGTAGCACATGACTTATTGCCACTTCACCCACTTGGCTAGAAAGTTAAGTGAGAAAGGGAATTATAAGTGTCTACTTAATTCCTGCTATCATCCTCTTAGCTATTCACAATTACTCTGGTGTTGTTTTAGAGACTTGGAAAGGTCAAGTTACTTGCTCAAGATCACCTAGTTTCCTATTAGCAGATCCACTATTTCGCTCCAAGGATGTATCACATCAAAGCTTGTGCTTGGTGCCTCCTCACAGTCCTTAGCTCCTAGCATAAGTGTTCTGGCTACGTGTGGGAATAGCAAGGGAAAATGCAGAGAGGAAGAAGATGAGCTGGTGACCATAAACCAAGGTAGGAATAAAGACCACAAAAGTGCAGAGCTTGCTGGGCAGGGACTGGCATCTCCTTCCTCTAGGAAAAGATATACAATCCTGACAAAAACTGAGATGTATGGGAACTTAAAGTGATATATCTGCCAAATAAATAATGGTGCTGGGAAGGTTGGAGGCCAGAGGGGGAAGGAAACTACTTAAAGGATCAGATAGTAAATGGCTTCTCTTCTGAACCATAATGGCAGGCGCTTAGCACACTTTTGAACTGATCCCATCTTTTATCTGTTGTGGCCTCTGGGAAAGCATACAACATGTTTAAATGTTAACTATTCATTTGAGAGCTATTTTTTTTTTTTTTTTTGGAACCGGAGATTGAACTCAGGGGCACTCAGCCACTGAGCCACATCCCCAGCCCTATTTTGTATTTTATTTAGAGACAGGGTCTCACTGAGTTGCTTAGGGCCTCGCTAAATTGCTGAGGCTGGCTTTGAACTGTGATCCTCCTGGCTCAGCCTCCCGAGTCGCTTGGATTACAGGTGTGCGCCACCATGCCTGACCATTTGAGATCTATTTAAAAGAAGGCATTTTGGGCTAAAAAATACATCAAGTGTCATGATTTTCAGGTGGTGTAAAAGAAGAGCATAGTTTGGAGTAAAAAATTTGAGATCCACTTATGGGCTGGGTGACCCTGGGCAAATGACTTAGTCTTTGTTCATCTTAGTTTCTTTATATAATACAAAGTAGAAATAATAATGCCTGGCAGGTGTGTATAGGAAGCTCTGAATCTTAGTTTCTTCTAAATGAGAAAGCTTTATCTCATTGGGTTGTTAGGAGAGTTAAATGACTTTGAACAGGCAGAGTGCTTAGAATAATGCCTACTTTTACAAAGTCTGTTGAATAGAGGTTACCATCACAATGAAAAAACTAATTATTTTTGATACCAAGGATTAAACTTAGGGGCATTTCACTCAGTCACATCCCCAGCCCTTTCCTCCTGTCTCAACCTCCTGAGCCACTGGGATTACAGGTGTGTACTCTCCCCCTACCCAGCCAAACTAATTTATTTTTAATAGAAGCCTGCATTAATCTCTGAAATCATACACAACACACATACACACACACACACATACACACACACAGCTCCATTAGGCAGGCACTTTGTGCCTGGTTCATTCAGGGCCTAGATAGCGCCCAGCACACAGTACTACTTCATGGTTCCTTTCTCTACTACGTCACTGCCATTGTGCTTTCAAGGTCAATAATGACCATTGTGCTGTCAGATCTGAAAGAAAATGAATTCTTCATTCAGTTTAAATCAGATATTTTCCTGTATTTAACACTCTTCAGTGGTTATCCTTGCATTTAGAATAAAGTCTCAACTCCTTTCCTTGGCTTATACATCTGGGCTCTTTGATGTCATTAGGTCAGTCACTGTATTCCAGTGCCACCAGCTTTGATCCTGTCAAGCTCTTTTCAGCCTCAGGGCCTTTCATTTACTGTTTTCTCTGCCTGGAATGTTTTCTCCAAGTCCTTGTACATGGCTGAATCCTTCTCAGTAGAGTGTAGTAGTCAGGAACCCAGATTATGAAACCAGATGGCTTGGGTTCCAATTTTGGCTCCATTACTTACTACCTGGGTGACCAGAAAAGTTACTTAACCTCCCTTTGCCTTAATTATAAGATAAGTAACAGTATGTTTCTGATCAGGCTGCTGAATTAAAAACTTAATATGAGCTGGGCGCGGTGGCGCACGCCTGTAATCCAAGCAACTTGGGAGGCTGAGTCAGGAGGATCGAGAGTTCAAAGCCAGCCTCAGCAACTTAGCGAGGCCCTAAGCAACTCAGTGAGACCCTGTCTCTAAATAAAATACAAAATAGGGCTGGGGATGTGGCTCAGTGGCCGAGTGTCCCTGAGTTAATCCCTGGTTCCAAAAAAAAAAACAAAACAAAAAACAAAAAACAAAAAAAAACTTAATATGAAGTGCTTGGAATAGTGCCTGGTACATGGAGTGTACCACCATGACAGTCATCCTTCACCTTACCCATGTCCTCCTCAGAGAGATCCTGTTCTTAAAGTGGCACCTAACATGCATAACATTCTATAAATATTTTATTTTTTATGATGTGTACTCCATGAAGACAGAGAGTTTGTCTATCATGTATTTGCTGTTATAAAATTTACTACCTAGGACAAAGCCTGAATGATTAGAAAATAAGTTGTTGTCATTTTCTTGCCACCTGCAACAAAGGTGAGATGCTTTGCCAAGGCAGAAAAGCAGAGAGCTGGGATTTGTACTAGAGTTCTAACCACCTACCTCAGTTGAATAATGAATAGTTTTGGGGGTGTTGTGCAAACAACAAATGGGTATACCATTGACATTACTTTTCTCCTATGGTCCCTTGAGGGAGAAAAGTATGCATTTTTTGTTTGCAGTGTCCTCCTCCTACCCACCTTTGCTTAGCTAGAGCTCCCATAGCAATCAATATGTGCTGCGCCCTCTTCAATTCCCCTCAGTGCTTGACAAGGATTCCACTGAGTTATAAAGATGTTTGCAAGGTCTCATCTTCCTGGGAATTGGGGCCACTGTTTCCTGTTGTCTTGTTTAATTTGCCTATGCTTGGGAATAATATTATATTGGATTTTGGGGAATTTTAGGGTCTTAGGGGATTTAGAACACAAGAATCAAACAGCTTATCATACTGGATATAACCAAGAAAGGCCCTTGTTCTGGGGTGATAAAAGTATAACTTGGAAAGAATGCTATGCTCATTTCCAGCAACTTATGCTAAATGTCACTGCGGATGGTGACTACTTCTAGATGACCTAGGGCAGAAAAACACGTTGTTCCCACCTTAACTCCAGGCAAACAAGTCACAAACAAAGTTGTTAAGGCTAGAAAAATAGTCCCAACAATTCAGACATCATTTGATAATGCTTACTTGGTTAATGGAGAACTATGGTATCCTCCTAGGAAACCAGCTTCTGGTGCCTTAGATTTAGACCCCCTTTATCTCCCACTGGCAGTATATACCTTGATTGGCATCAAGTATATTATAATGAAAAATGTACACGGAAGGCTCATCTCCCCTTTTTAGAATATTTAAAATATGTAAAACACTGGTGTTTGCTTAGTTGCTCTGAACAGCTTTCTTGGGCAGGACAGGCTAATGCTTACTGGGCAAAAGCAGGAGGTGTAACCTAGCAAGAGCTATTGTTCCTATTAAACTAATTATTAACCACATAGTGTAAGCTTATATGTTGTTCATAGAAATGACTTCAGTGCACGATGTTACCAGTAATATAGAAAGTAGAACTAGTTAAAGATTATATAGAAGAATACTTAAAAATATTATGAAGAGTTGATAATATTTAATCTGCTAACATGTTTTGCCTGTTGTCTTGTAATTTGCGTCAGTTTCCTTTTGTGTGGCCTCAAGATATTGTACTCATGCCAGAAGCTAACATATAAAAATGGTGTGTGGAAAAAATAAAGCTAGAACACAACTTAGCCTCAGATCACTGAGTCTGTGTTGCCTTGTTCTCCACCTCGCCGACGCCATCCCAATCACCAGAGAGCACCACGACCCTTTGTGCTAGGGCTGGACCCCGGCAAATATGCATTTCTTAGCTGACTCTTGCTTTTATGTTTCTGTGCTGAGTTTTTCTTCCAGATGTCAGTCTTAGCTGACAATGCCCTGCTTTTATTCATCTGCTCTTCCCTATGTTTCCTGAGCTCCTTGCCCACTGCTGGGTCCTCAGAACAGGCTCAGTGCAAACAAGAGGAGTGACCATGTTGCATCTTTCCAGGAAGATGGCCCCAGGCAGCTCTGCACACTGTGCACATTTTTGGGAAGAAAGGATGACTCTACTGGAGAGGGAGTTCAGTAGCTGTTCTCTTACCTGGTCTGTTGTGACTGGTGGTGGCAAAGCTGCAGAGTGTGAGAGCAACCGTAGGGAGGCCTCTAATTGCTGGGGAGGCAAAAAGAAGTTGGGCACCACAATAGGCTCTGGGCTGTAATGGTAGTTAAGGAACAAAAATAACGCTTACCAGATCAGCATCTCCGCTGACCTCAACCACACCATTTATGTTTTCCCCAACTTACCCCTGCCCAAGAATCCTTGGCTCAAGTTGTTATCTCTTACTGAAGACCCTGCCCACTCTAACAAACCAAAGACCACACTTCTTTATGGGTCTGTTCAAATCTGGCCTCCTCTTGGAAACCCTCTCCTAATTTTAGCCCTTGGCAATACCCAAAGCACAGTCTGCAACACAAGAATGCTCAATTAAGTCTGAGATGACCCTCAATTTATTTCTGTCACTATTCCTCAAATATCTTAAGGGTAGAGTGATTTCCTTCAAGGACCTTAGTATCTCCTTAGCGCCACATAAGGCTGGTAGGTGGCAAGTGAAGAATGACACTTGCTGAGGGCTCACTAGTTTAAGTTGTCCTTTTACCTGTTCTCTCTCATATGTGGAAGCTAGAGAGGAAAAAGGAAAAAAAGTATGTGTGTATATGGGGGGGCGGTTATCTCATAAAATTGAAGGGAGCTCAGTAGAGGAAAGGGACCAAGGGAGGGAAAGGGGAAATACTGGGGAATGACATTAGATAAATTATATGCAAAAACGAATTCCACCATTACATATAATGCACCAATTAAAAAAAAATGGGAAAAAAGAAAGCTGACCCATTAGACAGGAAAGGGGTAGAAAGTAGTTCCAGGGCCATGGCCTTTGGCAGAATGGAGGTGCCTGGTGTTGAAAGAGGGCCTCTCTTTGGGCACTGTTCCCTGCTCACATTCAGAAACAAGGCTCTACAGAGGGGCTATTCACACTGGTCCGCCCAATTTGGAAGTGAGGCTTAGAAGGCAGGTTCCATAGCCTGTACTTTTGTCTGTACCCTCTAAGGTGCTGGGTTGAAACACTGTGTTCTTCAAATCTCCAGTGAATCAAAGCACTGATTCAGTTTGGTTCAACTTAAGAGGACAGTAGAGGGGACTGTGATGGTCCAAATTTCTTGTTTCTGTTTAATAAGCTAAGTATGGTTCTGATTTGTTTACCAGATTTTTTGTCTTATTGTTGATCTTCCATGTTAGACTCTGGAATCCAAGAAGGCAGAGATGGATCTGTCTTTTTCAAAGGCATATTCCTGTCATCTAGTGCAGGTCTGGGTGAATGAATGAAATGAATCCAAGTCCAGTTTTGGTTCAAGTTCCCAATTTTTCTGTAGAGAGGTGGGAGTAGACTGGAAGTCCGGAAGGGAAAGTACCCTTTGACCCAAGCCTTCTCTAGAAGCGCAGATGAGGCAGAGCCTATTTGCTGCTGCTAACTGAGGGGGTTTGGTAGCCAGGCAGCCCATGCTATGGGGAAGGAGCAGCATTGTAGGAGGGTCTGGGCTGGATCTGAACACAGAAGCTCTCCTCATCCTATCACCCACTGCCTGCTTTGGGTCCTGCACCAACAGGGAAACCCTCCAACTTTTAAGTTCTTTCTCCTCAGTTTATAAAAATGAGCAACTTTTCCATTTACAAGTCCAACCCTGCCTCTTGCCCCCAACCTTGAGTTCCCTTCTAGTTACCACTCAGTTCTGTCATTTTACATGGTGGCAAACGCAGGAAAGTTGACGTTTTGTGCCTCAATTTCTTCATTTTTAAAATAGACATGCCAATAGTGCCCATAGTCTGTGGGGGATTAAGCGAGTTTATACAGGTCAAGTGCTCAGCAAGGACGCGACAAATGCCAGCTATTCTCGTCTCCCCAGCTTATGGAGAAAAGGTGCCTGTTCTGGCTGTCCTCCCCACTAGTTTCCTTACCCATGCAAATCTGGTCTATTTTCATCACTGCAAGGTCCCCTTACTCAAGCCAGTGAATGGGTACCAGATCCCACTTCAGAGTGAAGGCTGTGACCTGAAGCTTCCTATATTCTGCTTTTACCTCACCTGTCCCTGGCTCCCAGCTCTGCTCAGCTCCTGTGTGGCTGTGCCTTGCTTTTTACACACTAGTGACTACTGGGGGCTCTGTCTCTATGCATGGTTCTCCTTTTTCATACCAATTTGTAAAACCCTGTAAGTACTATTATTTGTCTCCATTTTACAGATGAGGAAACTGGGTTTATTAGCTTCCAGGATAAAGTCCAAGCACCTCAACCTGGTCTAAGATCCAGGTTCCGTCTCATCTTTCATGTTCCCACTTACCCTTGGGTTCTAGACACAGTAAACTGCTGCCACTGGTCAGGCTTTCACCAGACTAAGACTCTACGCACACAGTTTGTCTTAGCTTGAACTTTACCTCAGCTCTGCCTACATAATTAATGCCTGTTCATCTTTATAGGCCATCTCTGATGTCTCTCCTACTAGGATACCTACAAGCAGAGTTATGGCAGTTCCCTCCTCTTACTTCCACATTTAACTACAGCTCTTAGAAGAATAAACTCTACCTGTTTACTTGACTGACTCCTACTAGGTATGGGAACCTGAGGCAAGATCTGATTCCAATCCGTCCTCACCACCTAGCACAAGGCCTGGCAATACAAATTTTGCTAAAGAATGAATGGAGTCAGATAGTTATGGAGCACACCTTAACATCTCAGCAACTCAGGAGGTTGAGGCAGAAGGATCAAAAGTTCAAGGTCAGCCTGGACAACTTAGCAAGACCTTGTCTCAAAATAAAAAATAAAAAGAGCTTGGGGTATGGCTCATTGATACAGCACCCCTGGGTTCAATCCCCAGTGCTGGGAAAAAAAATGAGAGCAAGAGAGAGTGTATGGTTAGGAAGTCCTGAATCCAAGTAGCCTGAGGACCTGGACACAAGTGGCAGCTCCTCCACTAACCATATCAGCACAACTCAACTGTGAGGGCAGCAGTATCAGGAGCCAGGATGAGTGAAGCTGGGAAAGAACTTCACCTAAAGGTGGGCTGCTTTGAGTCCTCAGCTCCCAGTCACCTCCCATGTTAAACCTTTCCTGAGCCTATTCTCCTACCCTGAGATTTTTCTCCAACCTGTATCAAATCACATCTGTGTGATATGTACAAATCTCTCTATCCATTTGATTTCCTCAATAATCTTGTGAAACTATGGTAGTTCAGTTTAATTAGTATTTACTGATTCTCCCTCTGTGCAATACCAGTGATGAGGACAGAGTAAAAGACAAAGTGGTTGATTTGGGAAAATGAAAGTTTGGTGGGTAATGGATTACTGCCTCCCTTTTACATGAGAAGAAACAGGCTCAGAAAGGTTAGAACTGAAGTCACACAGGTAATAAGATGCTGGGATTAGAAGGCCTAAAATCAGGCCCTTTGACTTCTAGCAGAGAAAGATCTCTAGTTAATGAAGTGTCCTGCTTCACCTAACTAGCCTGCAATATCCCCTACTTGTCAGGACACCAGGTGACCTGATTTGAACAGCTGGTTAGGTGCAGATATGAAGGCCACGCTAAGTGGTTTCCTTTCCCTGTAACCTGCCAGTCTGTTTCAAAGGAGGGCGGGAGGGATGTCAGGTGTTCCTTCTTAGATAGCACCCATCAAAGGTGCTATCTATTCTGGGGGTTTGGGCAAATACAACTCAATGGTGCCCACTTCACTTTAGCTCTATCATTTGCTTTTTTTTTCTTTAGATTATTTTTTTAGTTGTCAATGGACCTTTATTTATTTTTATGTCATGCTGAGGACTGAATCCAGTGCCTTACACATGCCAGGCAAATGCTCTACCACTGAACTACAACCCCAGCCCTATCATTTGCTTTTTAAAAAAGAATTACACTTAGGAAAGTCACTAGAACGCTGAGCCTAGTTCCTTACATGCAAAACAGATGACACCTACTACCACCTACCCAGAAGACTTGTGAAGACCGAAATGTCTGTAATGCACCTGGCACATGGTATATGCTCAAACAATGGTAGGTTCTTTCCCTTTCTCTCTACGTTTTCCACTTCTGTATTTTTTCTTCTCCCTTGTGCTGGGGATTGAAGCCAGGGCCTCATGAATGCTAGGCAAGTGCTCTATCATTATCTATACCCATGATCTCCCTCCACTTCTGTTTCAACTAATATCCTGAGCATTGCCTTTGGGTGGCAAAATACCCAACAAACAAATTGGATAAATATGGTAGGCAAGCTTATGGCTGCTACCAACACCTAAATGCAGTTCAAAGTATTATGCTTTGGAGGGCTGGTGTCATGGTAGATTTGTAGCACCTGTCATGTAGGTAAGTCTTCTGAAGGAAGGGTCTTCCCATGCCCCTCCAGTGCATCCCATGAGAGTGGCCACTGCTCATACCCACGCTTGGCTAGCCTAATGCCAGCATCCAAAATGCTTGGAGATGGCTTTAGGGGCCACTATGGGAAACACCAAAGGATACAGAAGGTTTTTCTTTGTGGACACCTCTGATCCAGCTGTCACCTGCTTCTGCCTGATGTCAGAGCAGTGTTCGGGTGGCTCCTTATGATTTTCCCTTTTGTTCTGGGAGGCTATGTGTACACAGAACTTCTCGAAGCTATCAGTAGAGTCACTGAGTTCACTGGAGGTAGCTCCATCCTCAGCCTGGGCCCCTGGCTCAGGCTCCTTGTCCTGATTTGCCTGTGATGAGCTCCATCCAACAAAAGTACTGCTCTGTTGGATTCCTGAGCACTTTAGACGTGGGAAAAAGTGAGTGTTGGTTGAGTTAGGCTGTTCAAGCCTGGCCTTAGAGGCCCCACCTTCATAAGCAACAAGACTTTGAGTAGGAGAATCCTGCCGAGGTAGGGGGTTGACAGCTCTTTCTGGGCTAGACAGAAAGCTACTTCTGACCTTGATCTCCTCTCTGGGAGAAGGCCCTGGAGGACAGGAGGGGCCTTCCTTCTGTACCTCATGAGGCTGAGGGCTGATGACCTCACTTGTGTCTGACACAAAACTGGACCAAGGGCTAGTTTTGTCTGTCACAGTGGTTATCTCATTTAGGGTCCTGGGCTCAATAATGTCTTCTTCATAGTCCTCATCACTGTAGGGCAGGCCTGCTTCAGTGTCCTCAATGCTCTGCATCCTTGTAATGGGTACCAGATTCCCCAGGGACTCGTGTAGCATTCCTCCTCCATTTGAGATCTCTTCAAGAGCAGGAGGAGGTGGGGAACTTGTGCCTTCATCTGCAGCTCTTGCCAATGTCTTGTCTGGAGTTGTGCTTCGTTCTTGTGTGGCCTCTGTATCCTGAGCATCTGGGAGTGTGGTGACCTCTCTGCTTCTACTCCTGGCTCGGTGAGAAGTCAAAGCTGCTTGAGAATTCCTGGTGATAGTCTGCAGATCTGAACAGCAACAGATATCACTCTTATTACAAGGCAGGGCCATAGAAAACTCAAGGTTCCCACACTGGCCTGTAGCTTCAGAAGTAGCCTTGCAATCAGACTTTGAACAAATCTTAAAGTAGTTAAACCACCCAAGAGTCAGTAAAACTATATTCAAGGCAGTACAATTTCTAGTACTTTATTCTAATATCAGACGACCAAAATCTAATCTATTTATAGTTGTGGATACATCTGTGGAAACGTTTTCAGGACTATCTGCTCATGCTCAGGAATTTTCAGGAACTGGGAGTCCTGGCAGGCATGTTCATGCTTCCATTTACTTCAGTAATTACCTATATTAAAAATCAAAATGAGAATCTACTTATTTACCTATTTGATGACAGTTACTAAAACTATCTATTTTACTTGGAAAATAAAGTTAAGAAAACAAGTACCACCCACAAGATAAGAGAAAACCGAGGCAGCAGGGCATTGGGAAAGAGCACAGCTTTGGAGCTGGTCAGTCTTGATTTCAAATCTTTACTGTCCCATGTTAACTTTTTGATCATTAGCAAACTGTCCTCTCTGAACCTGTTCATCTGAAATGGTGATTAACACCACCCATTTCACACGTTACAGTAAAGAATAGAGAAATTGAACTATATCCTCAACCCCTCATTTTCTTCTCATTTTCTTTCTGGATAAATACCAAACTCCTAAGTTTACCTTTAAGGCCCTTTACTTTCAATCCTTCAATTCTCTTCTCTCCTCTCTCTTCTTTTAAAGGGATTCCTCTAATTGCTTCTATTTCTATCCCAAACAAGCCTTTCTTTTTTTTGCTCTTCTGTTTTCTTTCTTGGGGGAAGTTTCTTTGGCCAACTACAGAATGTGAGCTTGGTGAAGACCGAGACAATAACTATCTTGTCTACTACCATATCCTACTTGAACTAGTTATAGAATCAAGTCTGGAGTAGTTGATGATCAATAAATAGTTGAATGAATGTATCCAATCAAGTGGAAGTCAAGCATGGAGCATATATCCTGGGTTCCTGGATAATGACAGGTTAGGCATCATGGGAGAAGTGGAGAGGAAGAAAGTTTGTACCTGATATCAATCATGGTATTTGCCCACCCTCACCACCTTTAAAAGAGAAAACTGAATTTATTCATCCCTGTGAGGAATTTGCACTGTGTGTATGTGTGTGTGTGTGTGTGTGTGTACATGTATGTGATGTTGGGGATTGAACCCATGGCTTCACTCATGCTAGGCAAGTCACTGAGCTGCCTCCCCAGTCTGGAATCTACATATTTTACTTGAGTAAAGTGACACCAACTGAGGGCTAAAGATGCTGTCCTAGTAGATCTCTCAATGTTCCCCAAAGCTTGCCTGATAAAGATTTCCAGGTCTTTTTTTAAGTGGGGTGGGGGCAAGTACTAGGGATTTAATCCAGGGGTGTTTTATCACTGAGCTATATCCCCTGCCCTTTTTATTTTTTACTTTGAGACAGGGTCAACTAAGTTGCTGAGGCTGGTCTTAAACTTTCAATCCTCCTCAGCCTCCTGAATTGCTGGAATTACAGGCATGTACCACTGTGCCTGGCAAGATTTCCAGGTCTTAACCCTGGATCCTGGTTTAGCAGAATGGAGCAGGACTCAGGAATTTGTATTTTAAAATAAGTGCTCCAGATGATTATTGGCGGGGGAGGTACTAAGGGATTGAACCCAGGTATTATCTTCCACTGAATTACACTCTCAGTCCTTTTTATTTTCAATACAGGGTCTCAAAAAGTTATTGAAGGTCTATTAAATTGCTGAGGCTGACCTTAAATTTGTGATCCTCCTGCCTTAATCTTCTTAGTCACTGGGATTATAGGTATGTGCCATAATGGCCAGCTCCAGATGATTCTTAGTCTTAGGCAAGTTTGGGAAATTCTTGTTTTAGTGTAGTCTCAGTCATGGCTGCAGGCTAGAATTACCTAGGGAGCTATAAATAATACTAATAACTGTTTTTTTCACCCTCAAGAGACTCTGTTGCCCTATGGTGCAGCCTACATAGGAAGATTTTTAAAAGCCCACTCAATAATTCCAATATGCAGCCAAAGTGAGAACACAGCTCTAAGGGTCTTTTCAAAGGATGGAATGTGGATCCCCAAAACCAGAATCAGCTTGCCTTATTAAAAATGCAGACTTCTGAGAATTAGAATCTTAAACATGCTTGTAGTTGATCTTTTCTGAAAAGAGTGGCACAAATTTAAGAACTGCTAGGAAACATGCATTTCTCTCTCTCTCTCTCTCTCTCTCTCTCTCTCTCTCCCCCCTGGGGAAATTGAAGCTCAATAAGGGAAAGGAGCTTGGTGTGCTGATATACACCTATAATCCCACAAGGCTGAAGCAGGAGTATAGCAAGTTTGAGGCCAGCCTCAGCAATTTAGTGAGTCCCTAAGCAATTTAGTAAGACTCTGTCTCAAAATAAACAAGGGCTGGAGATGCAGCTCAGTGGTAAAGCACCCCTGGGTGGGTTTATTCCCGCCACCGTCGAAAAAAAAAGAAAGAGGGGGGGGGGGGGGGAGGAAGGGAAAGGGAAAAGGAAAGGGAAAGGATATGCTCAGGATCAGATAGCCAAGTTTATGCCAGAAACCAAGTAGGGCCTGGGTCTCCTGCCTCTCAGTCCATTGCTCCATGCTCCTGTACCATACTACACCATACTACAACATCCCTTCTTTTAAAAGGAAGATGGTTAAAAAAAAAAAAAAAAAAAAAAAAAAAAGGTAAAACCTTTTATTGTAGGGACTTGTTTGGGGGCAGACATTCAGAGGCTTTTTGAATTGGCATCTAGTGACCATAACTCAATAGGGAAGGCCCTGAGTCATACCTGAGATTAAGGAGCTGACTTGCACCACCAGGTTGTTGGATTTTTCCAGGATGCACTGGCTCTCAGGGTCTAGGTTGCTGGTTCCTGGTCCAATATGGTCCCCACGGTTCTCCTGGCTCTGCAAGATGGCAGTATGAGTGTGAGGGCTGAGGGGCAGGAAAGGCTTGGTGAGCTTCTGGCTGAAGTACTTCTGGATCTGATCTAGTTCACTCAGATTCTTCCTGGAAGTGAAAAAAAAAAAAAAAAAAGGAGAACTTGACAAAGGGTCATTCATGGAGATTATGAGAATCTTTTATGTACTACTTAAGGTAGGACCTTATTTCCTCTCACTTGGTCCATTAATACATAGATTCTGTTCCTTTCTCTAACTCACCATTCATCCTTTAGCCCTCTGACTTCTGACTATGATTCTGCTGCCAAGTATAAATCTACCCCTTTCTGGTTAATATGGTCCCTCTTCTGATATCTGGCAAAATGCAATCTTCTTAAAAGAACTATTCTTGACCATCATTCCAGTCCTCACTTCCCCGTATTCAGACAGAATAAAAGCCCTACTCCAGGCCAACATTGTCCTTTGCTACCTCATAACCATTCTTGGTCCTTTAAGCAAGTGACCTTTCCTAACTAGCTTTGCCTCTCTAAATTGGAACCTGGTTAGAAAGGTTCTTTCTGTACTCTCCAACTGTATCACTTGTTATTTTAATAAGCCCTTCAAGTGAGTCTGATACAATGAATTTTGGGAACCACTGCTGGAGGGCAGTGGTTTTTGACATGGTGATTCTGCCCCCCATGGGACATTTGGCAATGTCTCCAGATATTTTTGGTTGTCACAACTGGGGGAGGGGTACCACTGGTATGTAGTAGACAGAGGCCAAGGATGCTAAACATCCTACAATGACAGGACTGGCCTCCACAACAAAATATTTGGCCCAAATATCAACTGTGTTGAGGTTGAGAGAAAATGAATTAGTTTATCAGTAGGTTCCAAACAGATGAATAACCCAATAAAGTACAACCAAAACCATTAATGGTTAAACTTAAATAGCTTCAATTACCAGCATCTTACTAATCTGAGATGAGAATCTGAACACATTACTTCTTTGTAATAAGAGCTCAAGCAGTTTCCCAGTCTATAGCCCAAATGCTTCATCCTTTTAAACATGTCTCATTAACCAAAACAAAGTTGCTAATGTTTCTTTTCTGAGTTTGCACTATGCAACTAAAGGAAAGGTTAGTTTTTTCTAAATATAATCACTTTAAATATTTTTTTGTCCTCAAACTTCCACTCTCTTCCTTCCCTCCCTAGTACTTTCCATTGAGAATAACTGTTCAGAAAAGTCAAATGCTTAGGCTAACATTCAAGGTCCTTCATGATCTGACATCCATAGAATGTGTTCTACTCCTTACACCTTTCTAATTGCACTGCTGGTATCTTCCCAAACCTGAATTGTTTCATGCACCTGACCTTGACAATATTCTTTCTGCACATGAAACCTTTTCCTTCAAAGATCAGTTCAAATGTGACTTCTTTAAATTTTTCCATCTCTAACCCGGAATGTTGCTTATTCCTCTGTCTATTCTTGGCTATGAAACCTACAGTTCTTACCACCCTGCATTAAAATTATCAGGCAATATGTCCAACTCCTCCACCAGGAATGGAAGAACCAGCACTGGAGATCAAGTTTATTGAATTCTGAAACTAAGTTCCTCCACTTGGCTAATGCTTCTCTCTAGATAACCTTGAGGTCAATCTTTCTGATCTATGATGGCCTTTTCAATTCTCACAGTGATTCTATGGTTCAGATGCTAATTAAACTAAGAAAGAGATAGGGAAGTGTTATCAGCACAGAAGCTGGTCTGGAAGAAGCCAGTGGTTGTGAAGATAAAGACAGTAGGCAGGAAGAGGCTTTGTAAACTGTGAAAAGGATGTGAGGCTGTGCAGGTGTGAGACTGGTTATTATTAAGTTTTGGTGAACAAGCTTCCTGTATTTATAGGTGAATCAGTTACAGAGCCCCCTAAAGGAGTGGAAGGCCCTAAACTGAGACAGATTCATCCATAAGGAATCCTATGAGGCTCCAAGGTTCAATCTAAGACTAATATGCACAACAGCCCTCTACTAAACCTCCCAGCTCTGGGGCAGCTGATGAAAATGTGGTATTGCCCAGTGCCATTGACCATTCATCTTGTGCACCACAATGGTTTCCTGTGTCTTGTCTTAGTGGAGTGTCTCACCTGAGAGAAGTCAGAATGGAGGTGTGGGAGGACAAAGGTGATGGGACTAGTTTGTCATCACTTGTCAAGACTGCCTCTCCCTGCTGCAGGGATTCATGAAATCGGCGGATGTTCTGCATATGCTCTTCATGGCGTGTCGCCTGGCTTCTTGTGGTACCACTGGTACCGCTTCTGTTCAGAGAAAAGGGGAGTGAAATAAATTCCTGTCCATGAGAAAACTCCTAGTGTGACAAAGCAAATCACTCTCCTGAAATGGCACTGCAAACCTATCCCCAATATCACATTTCTGGCTTCATCAACTCTTGCTTGGTTCACAAATGTCTTCCAAATAGTCTTGCTTTCAGTCTTACCACTCCACCTTCTTCCATTCTCCACATTATAGTCGAATTTACTAAAATAGATCTGATAACATTGACAATAATAATAATATATGGAGCCCTTATTATAATGCTAAGATTTGCTATAAACATTTAATGGGTATTAATCTATTTCATCACCATCATTCCTTTCTAAAGTTCTTTTTAAAAAAAATCTACAGATTTAAAAAAAAAGAATTCAATTCAGAATTGAATACCAATTTCTGAGCATGGTATTAAAAAATGTGACTCCAGCAATAATTTTCTTTTTCTTTTTTAAATAATAGCTTTATAGAAATATAATTCACACACCATACAATGAACACATTTAAAGCATACAATTCAATGATTTTTAGTACATTCACAAAGTTGTACAAGCATCACCACAATCAATTTTAGAACATTTCTAATGCCCTCAAAACAAACCCCAGGATTGGGGTTGTAGTTCAGTGGTAGAGTGCTTGCCTAGCACATGTGAAGCACTGTGTTTGATCCTCAGCGCATAATAAATAAAATAAAGGTATTGTGTTTATCTACAACTAAAAAATAAATAAATAAAATAATAATAATAAAAACCCATACCCACTGCAATCATTCCCATTTTCTCCCAAAACATCTCACCCTTAGGTAACTACTGATTTATCTCTGTCTCTATAATTTGTCTATTCTGGATATTTCATAGAAATAGGATCACACAATATGCTTTTTTCGTGTGTGTGTGTGACTGCTTCCTTCCATTTGGCATGTTCTTATGCCTCCTCTATGTTATATGCATTAGTACTTCATTTCTTTTAAAAGCTGAATAATATTTCATTGTATAAATATATCACATTTTGTTTATCTACTTGTCAGTTGATGGACATATGGGTTGTTTCTACATTTTGGTTATTAGGAATAACATTGCTACAAACAAACATTTGAGTAAGTTTTTGTGTGGACATACGTCTTCATTTAGGAGTGTAATTATTGGATCATATGATTAGTGTACATTTAAACTTTTAGGGAACTGCCTGACAATTTTTCAAAGCATTTGCACCATTTTATAGCCTCACTAGCAATGTATGAGGGCTCAGATTTCTTCACATTCTTCCTGACACTTGTAATATTTGTCTTTTTGATTATAGTCCCTCTAGTGGATGAGAAGTGGTATCTTATTGTGGTTTTGATTTCTATCTCTTCACATGGTTATTGGCCATTTGTACATTGTTTTTGGAGAAATATCTATTTAAATTTGTTGCCTATTTAAACATTGGTGGCTTTTTTTCTCCTCCCTTTTTCTTTTCTGCAGTGCTGGGGATCAAATTCAGGGCCTCACAAATGCGAGGCAAGCACTTCTACCACTGAGTCACATCCCCAGCCAGGTTATTTGCTTTTTACTTTTGAGTTGTAAGAGTTCTTTATTTATTCTAGGTACAAATTCCTGATCAGATCTGTGATTTGCAAATATTTTCTTCCAGTCTATGGGCTGTCTTTTCACTTTCTTGATGAAAGTGCAGCATGAAAGTTTTTAATATTGATAAACTGAATTTATCTGTTATTTTTCTTTTGTTGTCATATCTGAATCACTATATAATCCAAACTCACAAAGATTTACTAGTGTTTTCTTTGAAAAATTGTACAGTTTTAGCTCTTACATTTATATATGTGACTATTTGTAGTTAATTTTTTTGTATGGTATAAAAAAGAGGTTCAACATCAATCTTCCACATGCAGATATCCAGATGTTCCAAGCACCATTTGTTGCAAAGAATATTCTTTCCTCATTCAACTGTCTTGGCACTCTTGTTGAAAACTAAGCAGAGATACATGGGTTTATTTTTGGATTTTCATTTCTATTCCACTGATCTATATTTCTATTCTTGTGCATTGTTTTGCTTACTATAGCTTTTTAGTAAGCTTTGAAATTGGGAACTTTGTTCTTTTTCAAGGTTGTTTTACCTATTCTGCTTCTTAAATTTCCATATGAATTTTAGGATCAGTTTGTCCATTTCCAGAAAGAAGTCAACAGTGATTTTGGTATGGATTGTGTTGAACCTATGGATTCATAGGGGAATCATTGGGGATTGCTACCATCTTAATAATATTGTCTTCTAATTCATGAACGTGGAATATTTTTCCATTTATTTAGATCCTCTTTAATCTCTTTCAATAAAACATGGTAGTTTTCACAGAATACATTTTGTACTTCTTTTGTTGTATTCTTTAAAGTTCTTTATTCCATTTGGTGTTATTGTAAATGAAACTCTTCTCAATTTCATTTTTTTTTTTTTTTTTTTTGGGTACTGGGGATTGAACTCAAGGGCACTCCAGCACTGAGCCACATCCCAGCCCTATTCTGTATTTTATCTAGAGACAGGGTCTCACTGAGTTGCTTAGGGCCTCGCTAAGTTGCTGAGGCTGGCTTTGAACTCGCAATCTTTCTGTCTCAACCTCCCAAGTGCTGGGATTAACAGGTGTGCGCCACCGCGCCAGGCTTCAATTTCATTTTTGATGATTCATTGTTGGTGTACAGAAATACAATTGATCTTGTAAGTTTTGAAAGTGTCTTAATTTCAATATGGTAAAAATTGATATAAATAACTCACATAAACAAATCTCTTTGGGGTCATCAAAAATTTTGAAGAGTATAAATGAGTTCTGAAGTGGAAATGTTTGAGAATCACTGCTTCGCTAAGGTAGAACCAAAATACACAGTAAATATATATATATATAAAGCATACATTTTTTTTTTTTTTTTTGCGGTGCTGGGAATTGAACCCAGGGCTTTGTGCTTGCGAGGCAAGCACTCTACCAACCGAGCTATATCCCCAGCCCTAAAGCATACAATTTGATGAGTTCCAATAATGTAAACATCTAAGGAAACTATTACCACAAGACAATGAATATATCTATTATCTCTTAGTTTCTTCTTGCCTTTTGTAATTTTTTCCTCCTTCCCTCTCTCTTTACTTTGCTTCGTCCCCAGGCAACCACTTACCTGCTTTCTGTCCCTATAACTTAGCATGCATCTTTTAGAATTTTATATAACTAGAATTATATACAATGTATTCTTTTATTATAGCTTCTATCTCTTAGCATAACTATTTTGAGATTCATTTTGTGGTTTATCAATAATGCATTTCTTTTTATTTTTGAGTTGTATTCCATTGTATGGATATGTCACAATTTGGCTCTGTTCACATATTTGTTGATGGACACCTGAATTGTTTACAGTTTTTGGCTATTACAAATAAAGGAGAAAGACCAAAATCTTGGAAACTGATGCGCTGAGAGTTTCACATGTGTTATTAGTAATTAAACTCTTTCCTAAGACTGCTGTGAAGACTCAGTTGATATAGATTAAGTGTGCAAAAATGACTTGTTACTTTTCTCGTTTACTATTGATGACAACCCTTGAGCTAATATATTACTTTCATTTAACAAATAAGATAATTAAAGCTCAGAGAATTTAGCTTAAGGTCACATGTAACTAGTGAGAGATAAAGCTAGGATAGAACTCCAAATTTGTCTGACCTCAAATACACTTCACCACCCAGACCCTGAAGCAAGGAAGGGTCAGAAACATCTGGATTTCTATGAGGTGAGGTGGTTAGAGAGCCTACCCTTGGATGGATGTCTGGATTAGAATGTGACATTTTGATATGGCCCTTGTGAAGAGGTAACAGGGACATTTTTATTTGATGAAAAAGCAAACTGTTAAACTTTTTACTTTTCAAATTACTAAACAATGAGCTTAGAGACACCCTCATCCCACCCATGTATCTCTGATTGACTATGGTCAAAGCAATACTTACAGATAACAAAAGAATTATCTAAACCCTGGACCTAGGACACATAGACACATAGCTAGACACAATTCATATCGTGACCAAATACTGATGGAACAGGCCTTAGAGTGTGCAAGCAGTATAAGAGTGTGTCTTAGAATAAAGGGTCAACTCACTAACTGCTCTTCTGGAGTGGCTGTGGTGGGAGAAGACTCCTTGCCTCCTTCCTGAGGTGGAAGGAAAGACATAGCAAAAACTCTTGGTGGAAGCCACTAGGGCCTGGAAGGGAGTGAAGTGGAAATAAGCAATCTTACTCTGAGGCTTGACGAATGGAGCATGTTCTAGCCCTGATACCATGCTATGCATGACCTTGGTTGGCTTCGTGAAAAGGGTGGGCCAACGGCTCTCGGCAAAACAGCCTAAATAGTTTGGGGAGGAGGAAGGATATATTTCTCACTAAATGTTAAAGGCCTCTAAGGATAACAGTGTTTCTTTTTTTTTGTTTTTTTTTTTGTGGTGCTGGGGATTGAACCCAGGGGCTTGTGCATGCAAGGCAAGAACTCTATCAACTGAGCTATATCCCCAGCCCCTAAGAGTATTTCTTGTTAAAAAAAAAAAAAAAAAAAAAAAAAAAGTGATACTTTTGATAGCAGTAAACCTCTAGTTCCTATCTTTTAAAATTTTATTTTCATAGATCTTAGGGTCAGGGGTGGGGGTGAGTTGTGAGATCAGCAAAACTCATCCTGTCTTGAGTTTCTTCCTCTAATGAAGGAAATATGACAAGCCAGTTCACAAACTTCCACTCTTTGACCCCATTTCTTCACATCAAGACATTTACTCACCTCCCAGGAGAGGAGAAATCAAGTTCCTTTGAAGAGTTGTGAACAGGCTGGTCCTGGATGCGTTCTGCAATGCGGCTGGGAAATGCAGCATATATATCAGAGGCAGGGAAGGAAAAGGTATTGTATATTGGGATCTGTAGAAGCAATGAGAAAAATAGTACACTAGTTACAATGAACTCTTTGGGAACAAAGCAGTATATAAACAAATTTGTAAAATTTACTCAGGAGAATTTTGACTGAAATCTGTTTTCTATGTGTTGAACACTGTGCTAAGTAACTAGCATTTGTTTTTCTCATTAAAACTTTACAATTATCTTATGAAGTAGGTATTATTATTATCCTTATTTTTACAGATTATGCTGTCAGATTACTTTTTTAATTATTTTATCTATGTTTATGCTCTTGTTCCTCCAATTAGTTTGTAAACTCTGGCTGGACATTATCTTGTGCCTCACGCATGCTAGGCAAGTGCTCTACCACTAAGCTATAACCCCAGTCCTGGCTGGTTATTTCTTGTCTCATGACTACAAGGGTTGATCAGAAGAAAAAATCTTCCTATATATAAAGACCAATGATACCCTTCGTCATTTTTTAATGCATTTACCCATTCAATACTTATTGATTTCTACTCTGTGCCAGACCCTGGGCGAAGCATGCATGAAAGAGACATGAATAAAACATGTCTTTGCTTCAGCAGAGTTCCCGTATCTGAGACAGTTAGGAAACTTCTTTTTTCTTTTTTTGAAAATTCTTTCTTTTACAGTTGAACTGCC
>JAJEJO010002081.1:108921-158361 GCA_020662805.1 Glaucomys volans
AAAAAAAAAAAAAAAAAAAAAAAAAAAAGAATAAAGTATTTTACTCTATTTATTCAGTAGGACAGTACTGAATAAGAGATGCTAAAATATAGACTCTATATATTCTATAAGGTCTCTTTTGGCTCTAAAATGCTATAAATGTCTGATGAAGGAAAAAGAGAAGAGCGGAAAACAGAAAAGAATAAAAGAAAAAGATGTATGACTTAAACATCATTTATGCACTCTAGTGGAACAAATTCTGTATGTGGATTCTAACTGGTGTGTCTTATTTCTAACCCAAGGTTTCTCCAAATCCATACTTCTATTTTTTCTTGTAGATGAAGTTCATCTTTGAGGCTCCACCTTGCTCTTCATCTATCTGGATGGTCCTTTCAGTAACTATTCCTCTGTCACTCTGGGCAGAAAGTAATCTGATGAACACATTCATATCCAGGGAACCACTTATTTTATTTGCCCCTACAGTCAGTATATCATTTAATAAGTTGCCTTTAAAAAATAGGCTACAGCACCATCTCCTCTTAGAAGCCTCTCTTGACTTAGCAGAATCCCTGAACTGTATACTCCCAGTTAGAACTCTCTTTCTAGGGAAAGAGAAGTAGCTGCAGCTTTGCTGTGACATACTTTTCTCAACCAAAAGAATGTCCACTAGAGTAGATCAATTTCTTTCTAACTTCCCCTCAAAGTAACAATAACCCCAAGAAAAGTTAATATAAAACTCTCAAGTGTGGGACCCTGTTGCCTTGAAACAGATGGGCACCTATTTTAAGGGTCATATTTTATCTTAAAAATTAATAAAGATTTTATATTGTTCCATCATAAAGACTATTTGCTTAAACTAAGAAAAAGTGTTTTTGTTCCCAAATTTTGGATTAATGTATCATGCTGTTTAATCTCATGACTCTAGCATCTCAGGGTACAAAATCAGACCAGAAAACATTACTTATACAGTTCTTATTGGGGACAATAATGAAAGAAACTGGGTGACAGAAAAAGGGAGAATGGAGATTTTGTGCAGAGGCCTTGGAAAAGAACTAAAGTGGAGGAAGAGACCTGCAAGTCTCACAAGTGAGACCTGGTGGGAAACAAAGCAGGACCTGGGGAAAGGTTGAACCAGGAGGCAGAGGAGCCTTAGAACTGGAAAAGAACTAAGTATAGATAAGAACTATAGAAGGGCAGTGGAGCACGTCTGTAATCCCAAAGGTTTAGGAGGCTGAAGCAGGAAGATGGCAAGTTTTAGGCTAGCCTCAGCAACATAACAAGGTCCTAAGCAACGTGAGATCCTGTCTCAAAATAAAAAATAAAAAGGTCTGGGTATGTAGCTCAGTGGTAAAGTGCCTCTGGGTTAAATCCCTAGTAACAAAACAAAACAAAACAAAACAAAAACCAAACAAAAAAACCATATGAGAAACCAAATTAAATCACTGGCTACAATATGGCAAAACCAGTTTATAAGCATATTGGTGAAAGAGCAAAGAAAGATAATTCTAACAAAATGGAAGTAAGCAAAGAATAGTTAATGGAAATAGTATATAGTACTCATCATTGCTAATGTAAAAAGTACAGAACAGCATTAATAATACCTTTATCTAGTGAGTTATCTTCTTAAAAGTTTTATTTTAGTGAAACTAATTAATTTTACATGGATTGATTTGCTTAGCATCTATCCCACCTACTTTTATTATATTATATTCCTTGATTATAGAGGTTGAAAGGGTTTAAAAAAACCTTCATTTTCAAGTCACTTACAGCTAGGATATAGAGGAAAATTATTCTCTACCACTTATATCTTCACAAAAGATGTGCATGGCATATGTGAGGCAAAAGACATCCTTCCTCTCCTGCATTTGCTAATAACAAGGAAACTGCAGAAATACTGTTTTTTGTTCCAGGCTTTGGTCCTGGATATTGCCATTGGTACCCTGAATTTGTTTTGGCACTATATTCTGAACTTAAAAGTAATCTTTTTTTTTTTTTTTTTTTTAAATTTTTAGTTGTAGATGGACTCAATGCCTTTATTTATTTATGTGGTGCTGAGAGTCGAACCCAGTGCCTCACTCATGCTAGGCAAGTGCTCTACCACTGAGCCACAACCCCAGTCCCAAAAGTAATCTTTTAATAGAGTTTCCCTCATGAAAGTTTATCCTAAAGCCCAGTCTTTTAAGCTTTTCCAATGATATGAAATACCGTAATATTCCATAGTAACCTATTTTCTGCTTAAAATGGCTAGAGTGGGTTCGGTTTCCTATAACTAGACTCTGCCTGATACAACCTCCCCTTCCTTACTTTCCTTTGTGGGTTTTTTCATCTTTTTATTTTATTTTTTTCCTATGGTACTACAGATCGAATTCAGGGCCTTGCATATTCTAGTCCTGAGTTCCACCACCAAGCTACATCTCTTTTTCTTATTTTGAGACAGCATCTTGCTAAGTTTTTCAGGCTGCTCTTGAATTTGTAGTCTTCCCACCTCAGCCTCCTGAGTAGCTGGAATTACAATGTGCCACTGTATCTGGTAGTCTTAAACTGCTCAACTGATTTCTTCAAATAAAATGTAAGCTCTCACAACTAGGAAGAGGTAACTACCTCTATCACAGCAGTTCTTCCAGTATCCTATAGTAATTTGTGTTTTCTTCAGTAGACTGAGGATGCACAAAGGGCCAAAGGCCCTTATAATAGGTTTGCAGAATCCCCCCACCCTGTTTACAGAAAATTGTCAGGATTGGAGAAGAGAGAGATGACTCATCTGCTTGCATGCATACCAGCAGAGGTTTCCAGAAAGAGAGAAAGATCATCAGAGAGGAACACTTGCTATTCTGAGAAGCAGGACACCTTGGTTCCCATGTTCTCAATCACTGATTTAGTACAGTACCTCATTCTAGTTCCCTCGACCTCAGTTTTCTCATCTGAAATGTGCTATCAATTACTTTCCACAATAAATTTATTTTTGTGGTAACAGGGATTAAACTGGGGGCACTTTACCACTGAGCTACATCCCCAGTTGTTTTTAGTTTTTATTTTATTTTGGCTAAGTTGCTTAAGGCCTCACTAAATTGCTGAGGCTGGCCTTGAACTTGGAATCAACCTCCTGAGTTGCTGGGATTACAGGCGTGCACCACCATGCGCAGTTTCACAATAAAATTCTCACTCTAGATGTATACCAATATAGTTCCCATCTCTTTCTCATACCATTGGCTTCCCCACTCACTAAGTTTTACTTGTAAAGTAACTGTTTGCTAAAAGCCTTGAAACAAAATTACTATTTTGACTTTGGAAGAAAATTGTTTTTTATTCAGTCTTAAGCAGAAATGCTCCTTTCAGCCAAATGAGCAGGTGATAAATCAGGTTTCCCTGGCTCTCCCCTTGTGTGCAGAAATTCATTTGGGTCTGTTTACATTTCTGGAAAAGGTCAAGTTCTGAAACACATTCAGAGGTGTCCCAGAAGAAAATTGCTATACTTCTCACAGAGTTGAGACACACGTTGAGAGCAGTTAAGAAGATCTGAGCTGAATCAGTTTTACCATTTCAGAGTTTTCACTGAATTTCCTGTGTTTGTATGAAAAGTAGTCTTATGAATCAAGAATGGCATAATTGTTTTAATGAGATTAAAATAACTTCTTATATTTGCTTTGAGAAACTTTTCTTATACATTAAAGTCATACTGATCATACTTATGAAAATCACCTAAGATAGGTATCTCTCTCCCTATCTTACAAATAAGGCAACCAAGGAACAGGAAAGCAAAGTGCTCACTCATCATGCATCTGATTAACTAGAATTTGGAAGAACCAGCCAGGTTTTCTAACTCCTCCTTCAGGGTTTTTCCATTGTAATATTGTAAGTAACTCTAGTTAAGAGAAAAGTTTCTCCTCTCTAGCCTAAAGTGATTGGACGAAAACTTTCCCCTCAAGTAATGCCTAATTTTGTATGTTATACAAATTCACTCCAGTTCTAGTAAGCTAACATGAACTGACACCTCTTTATCACGCAGGTACAAGATGAGTCAGATTTGATTCTTGATCTGAGAGAGAAAGAGATACAAAGAGATCATTATAAAAGTACAGGGGGTGTGGGAACACAGAGATGTCTGTCCTCCTGCCTGGGTGGGCTAATAAGCACCTCGAGAAGGTGATAACACTGCAGCTGATGTTGTTTACTGGGTATAGCATATTCTTTCAAATCACTTTACCTCTCAGTTCTTCAGATGCCTCATTTGTAAAACAGGCTAGACATAACTGTCTTATCAAACACAGCCATACCTGGGCTGGCCCTGAATGCCTTGGCTCAGATCATCTTTTGTCTCAGTCTCCTAAACAGCTGCAATTATTGGCATGTGCTACTCTGTGCAGGTTAATGTTGTTTCTTTTTTTTGGGAACCAGGGATTGAACTCAGGGGGACTCGGCCACTGAGCCACATCCTCAGCCCTATTTTGTATTTTATTTAGAGACAGGGTCTCACTGATTTGCTTATTGTCTTGCCTGTGCTGAGGCTGACTTTGAACCTGCGATCCTCCTGCCTCAGCCTCCCAAGTCGCTGGGATTACAGGCGTGCGCCACCATGAGCCCAGCTAATGTTGTTTCTTAATGGAAAGCTTCTCAGAGCTTTTTCTAACAAAAGCAACCAAGAAACTTTTATTTTTCAGAACCAGGAATAAAGTATGGCCACCGAAAGTTTCAAAGTTGCTTCAAGTTTGAGCTTTGCTGAGGGCAAAACTCCTAGTAAAAGGTCTGGGAATCCTCAGCATGAGGCTTTGCAGAAAAGATAACTAATTTTCTTCCTCAAGAAGCAGCCTCTAAGGCTTGAAAGAGACAGGCACACTGAGTTCACAATTGAAGGCAGGAGAAAAGCAAATGCTTATACTATAGAAGCATGTAAATGATTTTTACAAAAGCCTGGTGGGTTACAGCTCACTCAGGGAGTGGCATAAGCTGCCCTCAGCTTCATATTCTTTTTGTTGTTGTTGTTGTTGTTGTCAATGGATCTTTTATTTTATTTATTTATATGCGGTGCTGAGAATCGAACCCAGGACCTCACACATGCCAGGCAAGCGCTCTACCACTGAGCCACAACTTCAGCCCCTCAGCTTCATATTCTTAAAAGATGAGTTGAAGAGAATCTTAGACATTTGCTTGTATGACCATCACATTGTACCGTTGAGAAAAAAGGAAATGGGCTTGCTCAAAATCAAAGCAAGTTAAGGCTCAGATAGGGCCAGAGTCCAGTCTTCTGACCCCCATTCCAGAATTCTATTTGGAAGGCACATTTCAGAGACAATGGGCAGGTCTGCACTCTCAGGACCCAGCACTGCATCTGACTGACACACAAATGTCAGAGGGGAAGGACTTGGTCTTATCACTGAAAGGATGGACATCAGGATACAATAGGGATCTCTGAAAGTCAGGTGTCCACCTGACCGTGTAGCCTTCAGCTGGCTACACAAAAAGAGGCAAAATAAGTTATTACAGGCTTATAATGCATGTGAGAAATATGAGAGGTGTCATAGCTCATATTCACAAGACAGGAGGACATATATTTGCTTGGCTACATTGTAAGCATCAGGGTACTAGGTTACAAAAAATAAACAACACACTGTTCCTGTCCTGAAGGAATACACAGCCTAATAAGAGACACACTAACAGACATTTTTTAGTACAGAGTAAAATGATATAAAAGTGGAAACCTGTGGGAGAGTAATGGTGTAATGGGAAAGCTCTGACAGGCTTACGGCTAACAGGGGTGGTCAGGGTAGGCTTTAAAGTGGTGCCCCTCTAAAATGGAATGTAAATCATATTTCTGCATTCTGAATTTTATTTTCAAAGCAACTGCAAAAAACAAAAACGAAAACAAAAATCCAAGAAGCGTGTTGGTGTTTTCCTTAAATTCATTCATCTACTGATTTTTCTCTCTTTAAAGAGTTCAGTTTTTATATACCAGACTTCACAAAAATTGGGTGTGTGGGAAGGCAGTAAGAGTAAAAATTGTTTCCCAATTTTGTGACTCATATGGGATCTGAGTATCTCTAATACAGCAACATAGGACTATCTGAAAAAGACTTTGTCCTGAGGTAACATGTTTCAACATCTTTGGTACACAAAAGCTATGATGGTTAAGAACCTCAAGGGTCATTTTGGATTCTTATAATCCCCAGAGTAATGGCTGTTGGTGGTATGAATGGGGAGAAGAAAGAATGAAAGATAAATATTAGTTACTATGACCATGAGTTTTGTTTCTGTTCTAAAGAACATAAGGACACTTTGGCACAGTTTGGAAAGCCAATATGGAGATGATAGGGGACAAATAGGGTGGCTAAACCACAAGAAGTATCAGGAAACCTGGATTCATAAAGCTATAGTTTTCTGGTTCTTTTTTTTTTTTTTGCGGTGCTGGGGATTGAACCCAGGGCCTTGTGCTTGCAAGGCAAGCGCTCTACCAACTGAGCTATATCCCCAGTCCAGTTTTCTGGTTCTTTTAGCTACCACACACCTCAGGATTGTTAATCACAGCCACTTAAAGGATAAAAAATTAAAGACAAAAAAAGGATAACTTGTTAAAAAATTCACAGACATGCACGCACACACGCACATATATATCCTATTGGTTAGGGGCACACAGATGAATATGTTTCTACTAGAATGTAACTTCCACAAGGGCACCATATTGTCTATCTTATTCACTACTTTACACCTGGCACTAAAGACAGTGCTTAGCACACAGCAAATACTACAAGAAGTTTTGTTGCTACATGAATGGATACATTGTGAATGAACAAATGAGATAAGGTCTTTGCTCTTGTGCAGCTTAAATCTAGTGAAGAAGAAAATCATGGAAACAATTTTAGTACCATGTGATAGATACTATGCTAAAGAAGGCAAAAGTGGGAGGGGAGCAAACAGGAGGGGGCCTTTATGTCACCTCTGATACATGGCGATGTTTGAGCTGAATCTTGGGAGAGGAGATGGAATGAACTAGGCAAAAGAAAAGCGTGACAACAAGGGGAAAATTAAGGGGAGAGTACAAGAATGAGTAAAATTAGGGAAGGAATTCTTTATGCCATGAATTCCTTTGATAGTCTGGTGAAATCTATGGGCTTTTAGCAGTGTTTCTTTAAAATGTATAATACAGAAGCCAAGTGAGGTAGTCCACATTTGTAATCACTGCCACTTGGGAGGCTGAGATAGGAGGATTGCAAGTTCAAGGTCAACCTCAGCAACTTAGTGTGACCCTGCCTCAAAATTAAAAAAACATAATATTAAATATGCATGAGATTATAAGGAAATCCAATTAGACTGACAGTTATGGAAACTTAAAAGAACTTTGTGATATGGACATGCTTTATTAACAAGATCTAATGACAATAACCACTGTAATTTCAAAGAAATGTTAGGTATAAATGATATTCCAAGATATCTGCATCATTATAATGTGATATGAAAATACCTATGATTTCTACTGTTGACAACATCACAGGTACTGTTTAAAAACTTAAAAAAATTAATTAGAATAAAAACATTTAAAAATTCTAATTAGAAGTTAATAAAAATAAAAATGGAATTATTTTCTTATTTAAGTCACCAACCCTCCATTTCATTTATGAATCCCTTAGGGGTTTAGGGATCTAGTGTTAAGAATTCCCTGATTCTGGGTATATATTGAAGGTTTGAGTGAGTGGCAGTGGAGTAGAGATTTCTGAGAAATTTAAGAGACAGAACAATTTAATAGATGTGATGCTTTGATGGTAGAATAAAGAAAAGAGAAATATCTGGGTAGATGTTCAAGTTTCTAGACTGGGGAATTTATGATATGCCACATTAGGATATTGAAAAAGATCAACTTTAAGTTAAGAAAAGCTTTCATGTTACTTGAGGCTTGGGAAATATAATAATTATTAATAACCAACCATTTTTATAGCTCCTGTCATGATTCAAAAGATTTATGAAGATAGGACCATATCCTGAGAAGTCAGAAATTTGCCCTAAGGTGTGTGAGCAGAGCCTACCTTTCAAGCTCAAGTGCATTGCTCTTTCTACCAGGATACTGACTGTAAAAGTTCCTTCCAACTCATCAGGGTCCTCCTGGGCCAGGCAGACTTCAACTGTGGTGCTGTTGCAAGGGACCTGGGTGGAGGCAGATGACTTTTGGAGGCCACAGGGTGGAGAGAGCTGGATCTCATTCCTTCTGAGGAGCTGCTCAGACTCACTGTGGCTGCTGCAGTCCATGGAGTCCAGCTCAAGAGTGGGCTCAGTGTGTGGAAAAAGAGAGGAAAGAACCACATGAACTCGCAAGGCAGCTCCTGAGAGGTTGGAAGCATTACGTCCAAACAGAGGATATATACCTGCAAGAGGATAGAGGAGAAACAAGTCTTGGCAAGCAAGAACCTCTCTAATCTTGGAGAAAATACTCACTGAGGGTACATGTGGTCCTCTCTCTTGTGACAGGTCCACAGGCCCCAACACACCAATTTGCAAACGAAACTATGAAGTTGATAGGCAATGTGAGAATTTTTACAATGTCTAGACTAATGTTCAATAGTGAGATCTCTAATTTGAAGCCAAAACCAAAGACTATCAGGCAGAGTTGTTATGGAAAGGATTCATACACTGGGAGCAACTAGCTGAGTCCAAGATTTTTCTTTTTCTTTTTTGTGGTGCTGGGGATCTAACCCAGGGCTTTGCACATGCTAGGCAAACACTCTACTTCTCAGCTGTATCTCCAGCCCAAGTCCAATATTTGATGAAAACACGAGTGTCCTCTTCTCTTCTTCATGTACCATAGGCTCCTATTTTTTAGATTTCTCCCCATCAGGAAGGTGTACTGGTGCTCAATTGAACCTTGCTTCACCAATTAAATATGTGCTGGCAGTAACCCTGATCATCATTTGGAAGGGAAGCAGGAGGTGGCAGGAGGCAAGAAGGAAAAGTAAGGGAATTAATAGTTGTTGAGTCTTTTTCATGTGCCAGAATCTCAGCAGGATTAAGTAACCTACCAAGATCACTATACCAGAAAGTAGTAGATTTAAACCTAAGGATTTGAACTTTGCTGGTTTGCTGCATGTTAAAATGGGATTTTACTTACAAAGCAGAAGGCAGCAATAGTTCCTTCTTAATCTCAAAGTTGCTCTGTTAGACTCAATTCTGGAAAGTGGAATTAACTGATTTACATGGCAGTAAGACAGAACTTTCTGGTATTTTTTTTATTTTTAAATAAACTATATTCTTCTTGGAGTAATATGTAAATTGTTAAGATTATCACAAACAGAAAATAAGGCCAAGTCATAAGAGGGAAGACACCCAAAGGCAGCACATTTAAATCCTTACCCTCAGGAAACTTAATAGTATGTAGAAGTCAGCTGGATGAATGCCTGGATGGGTTGACAGATTCATTCAAGAAACACAAAAATGCAATGCCTTTGTATCAGGCCCTTGAACAAACAGATAAAGCTCAGACTAGTGGAATGTGGAGAAGTCTGAGGGACATAAAAAGTTAAATAATCTCTTTGGTATTGCTTAATAAAGAGAGGCATACATGCTAGAACCTTAGATTTATATTCAGTGTCCCAAATCTACATTCTTCAGAAGAATGAAGTTAAAAGCCTGTCTTTATGAATGTTCATTCAAGTGCCCTTGCCTCACTTCAAGGACTTTTCCTCTTGTCTCTCTGGAGTGATTCTAAGCTAGCCTCAATAAAATAGGGCACAGAGCATTTGATGAGGTGCTCCACTGGGCCAGATTTACATTTGCTGGGTCCAGAGAGTTCAGATAATTTGGACAATCACCCCAATACACTCAGTTCTCCTCTTCTAACCTGGGTCATCTGCTCAACTAAAGAGTCAGAGTAAAATAGGGTCATGACTCAGTTTCTTCAGTTGTAAAAAAGGGGGAAATAATTAACCTTATAGGAGTGTTATGCTGAATAAATGTTTGTAAAGAAATCTAGTCTAGTTATCTGGAATTCATTCTGCACTGGAGTTGACAGATTTTTTTTTTTTTTTTTTAAAGAATGCAGAGCTATGTTACTCCTCTATTCAGAACCCATTATAATAGTTTTCCACAGCTCTTGGGAAAAAGTCCAAACTTTTCTACTGAGAAGTGAGAGTGGAAACAGTACTCTTGCCTACCTCTCTAGCTTTATCTCCCACCATTCCCAACCTATGTATCCTGTGATCCAACTGTCCCTACTTATGGCACTTAAAATGTATCCAACTACTTGGTGCCTCTGTGCCTCCACAGGTGCTCTTTCCCTCTTGTGGCTCAGCGGTAGAGCGCTTGCCTAGCATGTATGAGGCACTGGGTTCAATTCTAAGCACCACATATAAATAAATGAATAAAATAAAGGTCTATTGACATCTAAAAAATACATATTAAAAAACATACTTTTCCTTCCACCTTTCCTTGGCTTATATCTAAATCCTTTTGAAACTTGGAGGTCAGGTACTACTATCACTGAAATGTCATCTTTGCACCAGAGATGCTGTATCAATATGCTCCCAAAGCACCACTGAGATTACCGTTTCTTTAGTTTTTATGCTTCCCTGTAATTATTTTACTACTGTATTCTCACAATAGACAGTAAAATCAATGAGGCCAGGGATTATTTCTTACTCATCTTTGAATTTCCAGGGCTAAGCACAGGTATCAAGAAAGTAGCCAATACATACCAGGTGTAAAATGTTACTTTTTTCTTTCCTGCCTTGTGAATCAGTTCATTACCATGTAGATTTTCTTTATGGGCTCAAATGTGCTGGCCAGAAAGGATGTATTTCCTGATTTCCTTAGCAGGTATTCCTTTCAGTGTAATTAATAAACTATCACCCTAGATCATTAAATAGGTTTTTATATATGTGGTTAAAGTTAGTTCCCTACATTTACTCATTCTATACATATTAACTGAGTATTTGCAATATTCTAGGTACTGTGTTAAGTGCAAAAATCTGATAAATTTGGATGCGCTCTAGTGCTACAAAGTTCAGAGCCAGTTCTTGGATCTTTAGTGACCCCAAGGAACTATAACTTGGGAATACCAGTCAGTTGACTGCTTTCTTTGAAATCTCTGTAGTTACAAGAAGCTCTACTACGTTATCATTAATCTTTTAGCATGCAATAATGGAAAGAACACTTTAGTAGTTTGTAACCCTGGGAAGGTTACCCAATCTCTCTGAGCCTCCATTTTCATGACTATAAATGGGTCTAATACATATCCCACAGGATTGTTGGGAGGAGCAAACAAACTAATATTGGACAGGATATCTCAAACAAAATAATACTGGACAGGATGTCTCACACAGTCCTTAACACACAGTAGATACTCATATCATAAGAGCTGAGCCTGGCTCCTCACTTACCACTGACAGTTAGTGTCCTTGCTGACCTCTCCCCAAGTCTGGCTAGGTCCACGTAGGCTGAGCCAATCCAGCTGTCCGTCTGTTGGGGCCTCTCTACACTATCATTGCCATAAGCTCGCCATACTTGGATCTCTAGCCTTTCCTCCCTGAAGTACCAAAGTAGTGAAGGGCCCCGAATTACTTCTGCTTTTTTGGATGCCTTGAAAGTAACCATGACCTGATTTTTGACTGAAGATTCTTTAGGCTTCTTGAGGGGAGTCCAGAAGGCTTCATGATCATAGAGCTTATAGCGAAGGTAGCAATATGTGCTCTTATGAATGTGTGTATGGCCAGCAAGCAGCATGCAATGGATGGGCAGCCATAGTCTTGGGGTGGAGATGGTGACAGTGGCTGGCTCCTCTTCATCCATCTTGACAAGATCTTTCAGGCTATTCTCAAAGTTCCATCCTAACAACTCAGCAGCTTCTAATACCCGTTCTCTATCCCCAGGATGGGTGAAGGAAACGGAAAGCTCCAGACCACCCACAATCTTCTGCAAAAGCTCCAAACCATGGGGTAGCCCCCCATCTTCTGGTAAAATGACAGGATACCATCCTGTGATTCCTTATGGGAGAAAGAAAAGATTTTCAATTATTGTCTTAGAAGTAAAAAAACATTCCTTTTCCACTCAAGATTATCCATCAACTTGGCTCAAGAAAGAAAAGAAAACATATACCAACAGTGAGTTAGAGCTTATCTTCTATCTGACCATTGAGAGGCAAATGAGATTAGAAGGGAAGAACAAAGGCTAGCAGTTGGAAGACCTGAGTTCTCTCTTTGCCTCAGCCCCAAATGGAAAAATTAATGCTGATCTTGTTTATCAAAGTTGTTATAATTGCTAAGTGAGACAATGGTTAAGGAAAAGCTTTGAAAGAAAAGTACTATAAATGATGTGAAATATTATCACAGTGTTGTGAGTACCATGGAAAAAGCATTGGGACAAATCAGGAGATCTGGGTCTGGTCTCAGGTATTACACACCAAAGGAAATTGCCATTTAGTGAACACATACCAAGGATCAGGCATTAGATTCCAAAATTATAATAGCTACTCTTTATTCAGTATCTACTATATTTCAGAAATTCTGCTAGCACTTTGTATATATTATTTCATTTAATTCCCCAATAACCTTCTGAAGTTCTGAGGATTAAATGGGATGATAATCCTTATTTTACACATGAGAAAATGGAAGCTCAGAGACCTAACCAAGTTTTATTATAACTTCTGAGTGCTAAAGATTCGAATGTATGTCTAGCTGGTTTTAAAGTCTATAATATACCTACCATAGGTTCACACTATCTTATCTGAAATCCCTAGGGTCAGATTGGCTTCTGAATTTAGAATTTTTCAGATTTTAGAATAGACTGAATATTATATAACAGTCAGGGGTCATGTAAGTTAGGACTTGGCAAACTTTGTTAGTAATCGATATTATAGGCTTTTAGGCCATTTGGTGTCTGCTGCAACTATTCAACCATGCAGCTATAGTGAAAAAGTGGTTATGGACAATACATAAATGAAAAAACATGGTATGTTTCAATAAAATTTTATATAAATAGAAGGTTGTCTAAGTCTCATGTCAGTGAGGTCAGATTGATCTGCTTTATGAGTTATTAGAAAACTTGATTTTCATGGCATGGTATTGGCACCAAAATAGACAGGTAGATCAATGGTACAGAATAGAGGACACAGAGACAAACCCACATAAATACAGTTATCTCATACTTGACAAAGGAGCCAAAAACATACAATGGAGAAAAGACAGCCTCCTCAACAAATGGTGCTGGGAAAATTGGAAATCCATATGCAGCAAAGTGAAACTAAACCCCTATCTCTCATCCTGCACAAAACTCAACTCAAAATGGATCAAGGACTTAGGAATTAGACCAGAGACCCTGCACCTAATAGAAGAAAAAGTAGGTCCAAATCTTCATCATATTGGCTTAGAACCAGACTTTCTTAACATGTCTCCCAAAGCACAAGAAATAAAAGCAGGAATCAATAATTGGGATAGATTCAAACTAAAAAGTTTTTTCTCAGCAAAGGAAACAATCAACAATGTGAAGAGAGAGCCTACAGAGTGGGAGAAAATCTTTGCCACACACATGACAGATAGAGCACTAATCTCCAGAATATATAAAGAACTCAAAAAACTTTACACCAAGAATACAAATAACCCAATCAATAAATGGGCTACAGAAACAAGCAGACACATCACAGAAGAGGATCTACAAGCAATCAATACATACATGAAAAAATGTTCAACATCCCTAGTAATAAGAGAAATGCAAATCAAAACTACCCTAAGATTTCACCTCACCTCAATTAGAATATCTATTATCAATAATACAAGCAACAATAGGTGTTGGTGAGGATATGGGGAAAAAGGTACACTCATACATTGCTGGTGGGGTTGCAAATTGGTGCAGCCACTCTGGAAACCAGTATGGAGATTCCTTAGAAAACTCAGAATGGAACCACCATTTGACCCAGCTATCCCACTCCTTGGCCTATACCCAAAGGACCTAAAATCAGCATACTACAGTGATGCAGCCACATCAATGTTCATAGCTGCTCAATCCACAATAGCTAGATTGTGGAACCAACCTAGATGCCCTTCAATAGATGAATGGATAAAGAAACTGTGGTATATATGCACAATGGAATATTATTCAGCCATAAAGAATAATAAAATTATGACATTTGCAGGTAAATGGATGGAGTTGGAGAATATCACGTTAAGTGAAATAAGCCAATCCCAAAAAACCAAAGGCCAAATGATTTCTCTGATAAGTGGCTGATGACACATAACGGGGGTGGAGGAGGTAGGGGAAGAATGAAGAAAGGATGGATTGTATAGAGGAAAATGAGGGTGTGGGGAAGGGGAGGGGAAGGAAAGGTAATAGAATGAGACAAACATCATTACCCTATGTATATGTAGGAATACACAAATTGTATGATTCTACTTTGTGTACAACCAGAAAAATGATAGTTGTACTCCATTTGTGCATAATGAGCAAAAAAACCAAAACCTTGATTTTCAGAGCTTTTTAGAGTTCAGAATTATGTTAAAGCAGATTGTAGACTACTATGATAACATTCACCTTAATTTCCTGAGAAAGGTTTGTCACAAATGGGAAAGTTTGGACTTACTGAGATTAACTTGCCAAAGGTTACATTTTTTTTTTTTTTTTTTTTTTTTTGCGGTGCTGGGGATTGAACCCATGGCCTTGTGCTTGTGAGGCAAACACTCTACCAACTAAGCTATATCTCTAGTCCAGGTTACATATTTTGAATAGGAATTTAATTTTTCTGGCCTTCTTAGTTTTTGTCTACAAAATGAGGAGGCTGGAAATGTTGATCTTTAAGCCTTCTTTCTGCTTGAACAATCTAATAATCTATGGCCTTGGCTTTAGTAACTCTCATCTGAGTATTAGTTTCTCTACAATCTAAATGATTCTTAACTTTTTGGCCACAGGCTCCTTTTGCTCCAATAAAATCTATTAGTCCTAGGAAAATACAGAAATGCATGTACAATTTCACATTTGTGTTTAAGAATTGCTTATATAGTCCATTCAGCTCTGAGATTCTATAATTGAGATTAGTGGTGGGAGGAAATAAAATAGAATGTTCACTTTAGAACTCAGAATTCAAAGACGAATGATATATCCCAAATTGTCTAAAAGGCTTATTCAGAGGGTTAATTTTACTTTGTAGAGATGAATTTACCAGATGGTGCCTGCTCCCTGACAAATTCTGTAGTAAGTTTCAGAAGGAAGGCAGGAAGCTGAGGTATTCTATGTGCCCCAAACTATGCCCAAATCTTTCACACATATAATTTCAGTAAATGCTTCCATAATCTTGTGAAGTGTATCTTATTATTTCCATTTTTATAGATAAGGAAGTTATAGATCTGAGATATGAAGTAATTTGTTCCAGATCACAAATAGCAAGTGACAGAAGTGAGAACTGAATCATCTATCAAGTTGTATAGACTTTTCTCTGGCAGACACACAGGTCCTGTTTTGAGGGCAGTGCTCAAATCTTAAATCACAATTAAATTAAGAAATGTGTGATATAATTCTGGAAACAAGACTACATAATCATAAAGAAGAAGATGGATGAGAGAAGGAAAACTAACTTTTACAGAGTACCTACTATGTGTCACATACTTTATCTGATTTCATCAATTCCTACCCTGTAGACTTGTCAGGATTAATGGCTTGATATAGGAGCTAAGAGAACTGGAGCTCAGACAGGTGAAATAACTTGGGCAAGATCACCTGCCAAGTAGTAAGAATGGCACCAATATTTCCACACTGCCATGATGGTTGTGTGTATTATTTTGGGCCTTTATCACATAACTGGTGAATCTGGATTTGATTTCAAATTTTGCTATGCAATAGCTGGGTGGTTTTGACAAATCACTTAATCCCTGAGCCTGTTTTATCATTTCTCAAATGAAATAAGATTCTGTATCCTTGCCAGGCAGGGTTATCCTGAGGCTCAAACAAGATCAGAGAAATATTATATAAAATGCTATGTAATGTAATGGGTATTACCATATTCTCCCTTCCTCCTCCCTCTACTTCTTCATCATCATTTTTCAAAAAAATATTTTTAGCTGTATTTATTTATTTTTTATGCGGTGCTAAGAATCAAACCCAGTGCTTCACACATGCTAGATGAGTACTCTACCATTGAACCACAACCCCAGCCCCATCATCATCATTTTTCGAGTAGGATGAGTACAATGAATAAAATGTTTTGAGTTCCTTTGTTTTATTAGAAGACCTTCAGTATGATTAGGACAGATTGGGGAATAAAATTGAGGCCTTAATATTCTTTCAAGCAAAGTTTGAAATACCTGGGAGAGTTCAGAAGCTTAAGTACATTTTTCAAGGCAGCAAACAAGATTACCTCTTGAACGGAAGTGAATGGGCATGGGCAAGGGTAGGATCAGAAAATGATAATTTAGGATCCTTACCAGATCTCTTGACCAGTAACTCTTTGGTTGGAATCTTTACTACTCCAAGCAGATACTCTCTGCAGGACTGGATATTGGCTATATTACTGACTGTTAAATTAAACAAAAAAGAAAAAAATTATTTTGTGGTCTATTAATCAAGGGGCTTTTGTTTACAGTATATTCCCATAATCTTCTACTTATACCCACTGAATATCAGCGTTGAAAAATGCTTTAGAGATTATCTTGCTCACTCACACTCTAGTCAAAGTCCGAATGCCTTGAAATTTTTTAAGCATTTATTTTGAAAAAAATTGCAGGCATATAGAAAAGTTGCCAAGAATATTACAACGAATTCTTATGCATCCTTCACCTAGACTCACCCATTAATATTTGGACACAATGCTTTGTCTCTTTCTACGCTAATCCACATAGTCTCTCCACATACACACTTTTTCCTATACCCTTCAGAAGTAAGTTGCAGAGATCATGATCCTTCATTTTGAAACACTTCATGTATCTCCTAAGAATGGCCATACCATTCAAAATAGTCTCTTTTAATTCAGATTATGATGAGTCATTTGGTGCTTACCTGATTTGGTATTTTCATGATAGATAGCAAAAGTAATTTCTGCAAACTCTAATAGCTCTGCTAGGAAACAGGCCTCTCCACTAGAGTGCTGAGTGACCAAGTTACACGGGAACTCGATGTGATGGGAGAACTCAGGACAGAAGGAACAGGCCACAGGGCGGGTTCTACGCTGTTCTCCCTTGGGCAGGAATGAGAGATGAGTGGTAACAGAGGCATTGACTCCAACTGTGGCACTAAACTGTAGAGCAGGATCCTGCTCAGCCAAAGCCCTGTAGAGAAGAAGGGTGGGAATGAGAAAAAAGGCATATTGCGGTTTTACTGGAAATCAGTTTGACTGCCTAGAAAATATCTCTGCTTTTTCCATGAAGCCATGGAATACTAACTGACAATACAATTTGTATCAGGGCTTTTGGCAGTGCTATAATGTGCTTTATTAGTAAACCAGATATCACAGCATACTTGCATGGGGGTTGGGAGGAGACTATTTTAATTTGCCTATCAGAGTGGCACTTCAAGGCATTGTACTGTCAACACTATTCAGTCAAAGACCACAGGAACCAACTGTCATTGAACAATTTGGGTTTACTGCTTATTGCAATGAAGGAAAATGTATATCATGGGGAACCACAGGGTAACTCAGTAAGATGGTATTAGAATGAACTGTAGCATGGGGCTCATGTTAGCTTGTTTGGGGAGAGCTCGAAGGAGCAGGGCTTTGCTCTGTACTGGTTTTCTTAATGAGTCTCATCTGGAAGGAGGGAAGACTAAAATTAAAGCTTTATTTAATAAAGCTGCAGCAGTCCCTCATTTTGGGAAGGACAGGTGGTTGGTAAGTGTTTTTGTGGTGTGCAGAGTGATCTTTTGATCTGTTCTTAGAGAAGATTATGGAGCAGTCTTGTTTTTGTATCATTGTATCATGGTCACAGAGTGGTTCTGTCTGATGCTGATGTTCTGTGAGATTATGTTCAACAAGAAAATACCCAAGCCTACCTATGAATGTCAAATGCCTTTCCAGATGTCAAGGGTTGCTTTGTTCCGTGATATACAGATAGAATTATGCACAGCTTTAATGGGTAGTCATAAAGAGTAGCTAAGTTTTTTGTATAGGTACAGTATGAGATAAATCTTCTGAACTCCAAATCCCTAAGGGAATAGTTTTTGTAGCATTTCTTAATATCCCTAAAGCAGACTTGGGGATTTTTTCCTCTAAGATCCTCACTATGCATCATATATATCAGTAGAGGGTAGTAATTTGGAGTTATACAGATCTGGGTTTGAATCCTGACTCCATCATTTCCTTATTGTGTGACCCTGGACAAGTTACTCAACCTCCTTCAAGTTTCAGTTTCTTCTTCACTAAAATGAGGTTAATATAAGGTTATGACAAAATACTAAAGATATATATATTTGGATGTTTATTGCAATTTCACTTCTAATGAAAAAGGAAAACAGCCTAAATAATCATTAACAGAAGATTAATGTGTCCATACAACAGCATTCTGTGAAGTACATGCTATGCCTAGGAAAAATGAGGCAGAAATAAATTGAATGCATGCTAGTAGTGGTTAAAAAAATGAAGATAAATAGTCATGGGGTATTTTGAAGATACCATTAGATAATAAATACAAAGTGAGGAACCTGCCTACGGGCAGTGAAAAGATGGCAGTGAGATGGCAGAAAGGCTTGGGCCCAACCTGGTCTGAATTCTTTCATTCATAATTATTTGCTGAGCATCTGCTCTGTGTCATGCACTGGGCTCAAAGTTGGGTATATAGTGAAACACCTATAATTTCTCAGCCTAGGGAACTTAAAAGACTATTGCCTATGTCCAAGGAAATTTTTATTCTCAGTTAAAGATCAGGTGAATCTCAGTCAGAAGATGCAAGTGTCTATTTCAGACATCAAAAATATCCATAAGATGAGGAATGGTGTCTCTTGAGAGAAGGTTGATTTTAGAGCACCTGTCATCTAAATATCAGTGAGATTCAAAGGAAGGGAACATTTAGAACACCAAGACTTCCTCTTTTCAATGAAAGGCAATGCAAAGTTTATTTCCCATTTTACTATATTCTGTTGGCTTTTAATAAAGGTAACATGAACTTATCAAGACAGTGGATATATCACAAAAATTCATACATTTGTATAGTAGTTGGCAGCTTATAAAGTGACTTCATATTTGTTAATTTTTATACAAATCCTTATAAAAATCAGGACAGATAATTTCCACTTTTCAGATGAAGAAAAGGAGGCTCAGAGAGGTAAATAAATCAGCCCATGATCATGCTCATACTAGATGAGGTAGGACTAGAAGCCATAGTATCTGATTTCTAGTGCAATTTATTTCTATTATATAGTGCTTTGTCTCACATCCTGTTGAGCTCCCCCAACTACCAGAAAAGTGCAATGTTAGACCCAGACAGCTTCTTACTATTCTTTTTTGAAACTGCAACAAAGACCAAATGAGGGGATTTAACAAGTTGCAATTTAATACTTCCCTTGAGTCCTCAGAGAGAAGTATTGAGTATTTTATGATTCAGTATCTCAGAGATCTGCTGAGTGACTAAAATTTGAGACCTTTTCTGACAGCTAAACACTAGTTAATGTCATACTGAAGAATTCTGATCTTGGCTGAATCTGCTACAGAACATGTATTCTATATGTACAAGTTTCATGCCTTTTCTTCTCTTTGACTAGAATGACTTTCACCTCTCTTGGGTATCTTGATAACTACTATTCTTCTTTAAAGACTCAGACTAAGATGTTTTGAAGGGCTTGAATGCCAAGCTAAGGAAGTTGGACCTTATCCTGCAGGCCAGTGGGTTCTAAAGAGGAGCATACAGCTTAGGAGTTTCATAGAGCAAATGCTGGGGCACAGAAACAAAATATATTAAAACTTCTTTATTTGCTATCTCATATATTAAAGTTTTCCTATTCATTCTATGGTATATTTTATTATGTATTTAACATAATGGTATAGTAGTACATGAACATGATTTATATGTGAATACATATATACATTTTAGAGGGTATGCCAATTTTTTTTTTATTAATAGAAATGTACAATTCCTATCAACAATGGGAAACCATCAGAGGTTTTATTGTGAGGAAATGACCTGACTAAAAACTGCCCTGATACCAGTTTCTCCAAAACTAAGATGTTTTGGGCAGTTTTTAAAGTCTTTTGGAGAACTTGGTGAGGAACAACATTAACTAGACTGAACATTTTATCAGCTGCTTCACCATCAGATCTCACACAGATAGTAATTGAATTATTAGAGACCACAAAATCAAAGGTGAAAAATCTGACTTTCAGTTACAAGGGGAAAAAATTAGGAAGAATGTGCCTGTTTTTTCTTGAACTTATGTCCAAAGTGAGCTACTCTGAAGGAGAAGCCTGATCTAGTTTTATTTCTTACTGTTGTTGCTAGAACTATTTTATATAGTGGGGGACGGAGAATAAGTCAGAAAGTGTCTTGGACTAGAGTCATTCACAGCCTAATGAGGGAAAATTCACACATGCCAATAATCCAAACAGAATGCTATGTGCTACAATCAAGGTGCTAACAGAAAAAGGAAAAAGCACCAACTCTCCCTCCATGTAGGAAGAGGTAAAGGAAGGCTGCATAAACGTTGCAAAGTCTTGAAGGAAAATAGTAATTTAAGTAGACAGGAGGAAGAGGAACATTCAAGGCTGAGAGAAGTATGAGCAAGACTGGAAGGAGGTGAGGGACAGGGCAGAGAAAACAGCAAGACAAAGTCCTGTATGGGGAAACGTGCTTGGTGTATTCTGAAGCAACAAGAAGACCAGTGACTAGAGAGGAGTAAGTAGAGGGGAGACTAACAGTAAGAGATGAAACCACAGAGATAGTGGGGTCAAATATGTGGGGATTATAGCCATTTTAAGGGGCTTTTACTTTGAATGAGATGGAAAGTCACTGGTGGGTTTTAAGTAGATATATATCAAGGTCTGACTTGAGCCTTCTTAGGATCATTGGCCATTATATTGAGAAGAGACTGAAGGGAAACAAGACGAAAAAAGAGGAGTCAGTACTAAGAGACTAAAACATGTTAACATGGGTTTATGAAGGAATTGCAGAGAGGGCATAGCATGGCTTACAGATGTAGGGCATGACCATGGCAGTAAGTAGTTAAAAAAGGCAGAGGATACATCACTGGATAAAGTCAAGGAACTGAGTTGTATTAATAGTTAAATTAGCAAAGTTTATAAGTGATTTACTCAAATTCTGAAATGCTTTCTTAACGGAAAGAGTTGGTTAGTGAACTGGAAATTGTACATGAGAGTTATGGACATGTCGGCATCATACTGTATGCGCTACAGTAGAAAAAGGTTTGAGAACTGCTTTTCTAAAGTGGACTTACTTGGCTGCTGCTTGCAGACCACAGGCTCTGATAATCTGGACTGAGATGGAGACAGTTCGGGCAGCAAGAACTCCCTCTGTTGTTCTTGAACTACGCCTGTATCTTAGGCCCACATCCAGTAAACCTAAAGAATGAAGCAAAAGGGAATCTCTATTTTACCAAACTACAAAGTCCTAGACAGGAAGGCAGAAAGGAGAAACACTGTCATTATATTGAATGATAAGGGGCCTTAACATTGGGAGAATCTCTCCATGGTCAGAAACACATTAAATGTTATATTTTAGGGTTAATAACCATATGTGATCTTTTTACAAATAATTCTACCATTCTGTTTCATTTCAGGGAATGCTTTGAGGAAAAACTGAACAAGTTCATCAGTGAGGGTCAGGAGCATATGGCAAGATAAAACTGTTCACTTTGTCAGACACTTCAGCAAGCATGTATAGCAACTTGATTTAGGAAGCTAATCCTAGATAAACTTGGAAGGCAGATCATCCTGTTGGAACCATCAGGTTGTAATGCCATTTAAAACTCCAAATTCTAATTAATCCCTTCCAATTTAAATCTGAACCTCCTCCTCTCTTACAGTGAATTCCCAGCTCAAGCTCACTATACTTCATCAAACCCACATCATGTTGTTTTAGAAAATAATTCTCCAAATGCACCTATATAACACTTAGAATTTATGCCAAGAAAGCTTATTAAATACTTGTTGAAGTTTAAGACGAGATGAGGCAAGAGACATTTATACTGTCTGTAGAACTACGAGTTTTCTAGAATTATGTGCAAAATATGCAGTGTACATTCTATACTCATTTATTTCTGAGGAGATACCCCATAGTTTTCATCGGATCCTCAAAAGGGTGAGTATCCCCAAAAGTGAAGAATTGTTCATTTAGAAAGAAAAGGGTTATTTACATACATGGATTTTGAAAGGGAAAGACAAACTAGTCTTCAATTACCTGATGACTGATTCCTCACATCCTTTCTGTTCTCAAACCTGGGGGTTAAAGGGAGATTAAAGGTCTGTATTCCCACATCCTCACGGTGCTGCATGGTCACCATGGCACAGATCCTTGACAATGGCAAGGATCCTTTGGCGACCATCTGGTCTCTCACATTAGGATAATAGTATCTGTAAATCACAAAAGCACAAGCGGTCAATTGGAAGAATTTGATGATGAATGACTCAGTCAGCCCTGGGACCAGCTTTCAGTATCTAGTTATTGTTGCAGCCTGATCATTCTGTATTGGTGGGGTGCATAGCTTTGGTTGTCTGGAGCGATGTGCCACCTATTACATGGAGAAGCAACTCCATAAATTATTATCTGAGCTCAGGACAAAACCCAGCATCCCACAGGCTTTCTGTTTGAGGTTATATATGCCTTGGGCCTCTGGGAGTAGTTGCTTCCTAAAGTTTCCATTATGAAGAAGAAAAAATGGTTTTGGATGGAACCAAATCCACCAATTGGAGTCCCAATCTCTTTCATGGCTCATCCTCATCTTTGGGCCTAGGCCCTTCTAATTTGGAGAAGTAATGAGAATCTGTCAGTACCTACTGTATTTCCTCCTCATGTCAAAACAGTTCATTCTCAGATTATAAAGCTGGAAATCAATGTAGGTTTTTTTTTTTTTAATATCTTTATTTTTCTATGTGGTGCTAAGGATCGAACCCAGTGCCTCACATGTACAAGACAAGCGCTCTACCACTGAGCTATAGCCCCAGCCCAAATCTAGGTGGTTTAAAAAAAAAATCATGTTACACCTGACTATATTTAGAAAACATTTCTGGCATATGATGGTAGTCTTCTCTAGTTCTATTTCTGATGCTATTTTCTCTTTTTTAATTTTTATATTTTCTTAATCATTTAGTTGGTTTCTTGGAGGTAGAGATGCAAAGAGGAAGGGGAGACCAGGCGTCTGTATCTTTTCTAGAAATCTACCAAAGCCTGCAACATTAAATGGATTTATATTTTTATGAAAGGTTACTCTTCTATGGCGAAGGACAGATTACAAGAAATTAGTTTAGTGGTGCAGAGACCATTTTGGAGGCTATCATAGTAATCAGACATTATATAATAAGGGTCTAAATCAAATAAGGCAATAAGAGAAGCCCTAAAAAGTTGAATGATATATTTAAGAGACAAAAGGAGGGGCTGGAGTTCAGCTCAGTGGTAGAGCACCTGCCTACCACATGTGAGACATTGGATTCGACCCTAAGCACCACATAAAAATAAATAATTAAAATAAAGGTATTTAAAAAAAAAAGAGGGACTGGGATTGTAGCTCAGTGGTAGAGTGCTTGCCTAGCCCATGTGAGGCACTGGGTTCAATCCTCAGCACCATATAAATAAAATAAAATAAAGGTATTGTGTCCATCTACAACTAAAAAAATGAAAAAAAAAAAAAAAAAGAGAAAGACAGTAGGAGGCAAAACTAAAAGGAATTCACTTGCAATGTGAGTAGTGGTTAGAAGTATGAGATACAGTCAGGTGCACACCTATAATTCCAGGGACTTGGGAAGACAAGGCAGAAGGATCATAAGTTCGAGGCCAGTCTGGGCAACTTAGTGAAACTCTGCCTCAAAATAAAATATAAAAAGGGCTGGGAATGTAGCTCAGTGGTAGAGCATCCCTAAGTTCTGTCCCCAGTACCAAATAAACAAACAAACAAACAAAAAAACCAAGCCGGACGCGGTGGCGCATGCCTGCAATCTCAGCACTTGGGAGGTTGAGGCAGGAGAATCTCGAGTTCAAAGCCAGCCTCAGCAACTTAGCAAGGCCCTAAGCAACTCAGTGAGACCCTGTCTCTAAATAAAATACAAAATAGGGCTGGGGATGTGACTCAGTGGTGGAGTGCCCCTGGGTTCAATCCCCAGTACCAAAAAAACAAAAAAACAAAAAAAGAAATATAATACATAATTGCTCCTGAGACCCTAAGAGATGCAGTAAAAGCTAGTCAACAGTCATGATCAAAAGAAGAACATAAAACAGGTCAAAGGGGCTGTTTAGCTATCTTACAATAATTCCTGGGTTGGCTAAAAATAGGATGCTTTATGATAGTGCACTTCCTTCATGGCACAGGACTGAGTTGTCCATACTGTACCTGCACCAGATTTCAAACTGGACTCCACCTCCAGGCACAAGGCCCTGTGCAGAGAAGACACTTAGTAGGAGCCTTTGTACTGGAACATCAGCTGGCAACAGGAGGGAATGATGATGCTCACTATTGAAGATGGGATCTGGAACACAGAGTGTGGTTGCAGTTCTGAAGGACTTCAGAGCAATTCCTTTGGAAAAGAAAAGCAGTTCAGAATATTCAACACATCATTAAATGTTTTCTATGTCACTGGACAGTACTTATATACACAGAAAACAAAGTAGGTACTATTACCCTTACTTCATAGATGAGGATATGGACATCTTGAGGTTACACAGTTAGCCAGAAGGTCTTAGCTACTAGGTGACAGATCTTGAACCAGAATCTACATTTTTTGTTACTCCTACCAAGGTCCACATCCCTAATGACTATGTTCCCATGGTAATATAGAAAAAAGAGATCCCTTTGCTGGTGGACAATGTATGAAGGTTCCATTTTTTCCACATATTGCCAATACTTGTTAGTCTCTCTCCTTTTCAAATTATACCATTTATGTGGGTGTGAAGTGTATTTCATGTCGGTTTTGATTTGCACTCTTCAAATGACTATGATGCTACAGTTTGGATGAGGTTTGTCCCCCAGTGGTTCATGTGCTGGATATTTGGTCCCCAGAAGATACTGAGAGGTGGGAGAACTTTTAGAAGGCAGGGCTAAATGGGAAGTAGTTAATTCACTGGTGGCACTGTGCTCAAAAGGGATTAATGCTGGTCTTGTGGAGTAAGTTTTTTGAAGAGCAAGTTATTACACAGTGAAGCCACTCATGTGCTTGGCTCTTTGGCACACAGCAATTTCCCATTCTGCTTCTCCATCATGTTGTGACTTAGACAAGGAGATCTTCATCAGAGGTAGAACTGATTGGGCTACTCAAACTTGAATTTTTAGCCTCCAAAACTGTAAGCTAAATAAACCTCTTTTCTTTATAAAGAAACTCAGTCAGGTTTTGTTACAGCAATGAAAAATGGACTAATACAGCATTTTCCATCTGTTTATTAGCCATGTGTGTATCTTTGAAAAAATGTCTATTTAGGTCCTTTGCCCACTGTTTTTTTTTTTTAAACTTATGGACTTAAAACAGTTCTTAAAATATTTTGCATATAAATATTTTATTTGAACTCCAAAATCAAAACTGACAGCATCTAGCAGTCATTAATGGATATGTGCAGAATGGCAAAAAATGAGTTGCCAGATTGCTCATTTCCAGCTGAGATCAAACAAAGTGAGACTCCACCTTCTTGTTTTAGCTATCAGAGATGATTAGAAGATGGAGATGGTGGGGCATTCAGTGTAGTACACAAAACTCTAGTTCTGGGTCCAGCTATACAAGATTTGAAAGGTAACCTTGGTGTTTGTTACTGAGGTAGTTCCAGGTAAGTCACTTAACACTTTTGAATCTCATTTTCTCTTTTGCAAAATGAGGAAAATGGAATTTACCAGGATAAGTTGTTTGTAGGATTTTAGATTATGATTTATGCAATATATATATATACGTACATATTTCTTTAAGGAGTGATGGCTCAGTATTCCCTAATTTTCTAACATGTTCATAGTGATTTTATAGAGCATAACTACTGCAAAAATGAGACTCAATTACATGCATATAAAAAAGTGAGAAGCCATGTAAATAATAAAAGATGGGCTGAAATGCAAATAATTGGTAGGTCCAGGCAAATGAATACAGAAATTCTTTGTATCATTTTTATAACTGTTTTGTAAATTAAAATCACATCAAAATAAAAAGTTATAAAAAAACTAGTTTAAGAAAAAAGACACATTAAAATTTTAGCTCATGTTCTGTTTTATAATCTAGGCTTGATTAGAAATACCCAGGAACACAAAATTCACTAGGGAAAAAAATTTCCTAAATATGTCCAAAAAAGAAAACCATACAAGAACAAGAAGGTCTAAACTCCCAAACCTACCATTTTCAAGGAATTCAGGACCTTTGAGCACACTGGACTGCGAGTCTTGAAATGGAAAGCAGTACTGGACATAACAATCTGCTTCTCCCCAAACTGTTGTCTGAAGTGGGGCTAGACCTTTAACCATTTCTATATGGAATTCAAAGTGGTGCTCCATCAATCCATTTCCTTGGCCCTCTGCCTGTTAAAAGAAACAGAAAGACTGGTGAGCTTTAAAGAGAAACTTGCTTAAAATATTCCTGCTCATCCATAAAGTCTGAATATAGATGAAGAAATAAGTGAACTGGCTGACACTGAAACAGATATTAAAACAGTTTTTCTTATATATAACTCTTTTAACTGATCAGGGTAATCAGACCAAGCAGAATTTACTCTAGGTCATAAAACTAGATTAATACTAGAAAGTCCATAAATGTATTTTCATGCATTAATGGCACAAAGAGGAAAAGAATATTTTAATCTCAATAATGCTAAAAAGGAATGTAATAAAATTCAGTGTTTGCTTGATGAAATTTTTTAGACAACTAAGAATATAAGACTCTTTCCTTAATAGGAAAAAGAATACATATTTGAAGCAAATAGGTGTCAATTATGTCTAAGTAAGTTGGGAATTAATACTGGAATATTCAATAATAGAAAGAACTACTGGGGGGAGGTAGTGAATAACTGCTACTGAAGTATTACTATAAATACTGATTAATTGTATACTTATTGAGTATTTATTATCAGCCAGGCACTGTACTTCACTTGTGTTAGCTAATTAAACATAAACAGCTAATAACAGTGGAAGCAGGGTTTGGACTCAGGTAGCCTTACTCTGGATCCAGTGTTTTCTACCCCCATCCTACACAGCCTTCACTAACATTAGAAAGGTGATTACTAGTACTATTTAAAGAGGGAATTCGGGATTTGGATAAGAGAGGAACATTATAATATATACATTTAACATTCTGACTACTAACCCAATCAATCTGGAACAGAGATTGCGTACAGTCTTTTCTTTGAAATCTAAAAAACATAGGTTAAGCAAGCTGAGCCAAAGGAATCTGCTTGGATCCCTGACTGGCCATGAGTAGATGAAGCAGGCCAATCAGGGATCCTGGCAGGTTCCTTTGGTTTGGCTGTCTGTAACACACTCAAAAGCTTTTCTTAGGGAAACAGAAAATTTGCAATTTGATTCCTTGGAGCAAAAAAAAATGGGGACAGGGAAGATCTCTTAGAGTTACAGATGTTTAATTTGATGATATACTATTACCCCAATTTAATGATTCAGTTCTGCATATGGTGAACTCAATGAAAGTCATGAGTATAGGGGGAAAAACAATTGTTATTTATAGATACCTAACCTCATAAGCAAGCATTTGAAGGATTTCCTCTATGCTCATAGTAAGAAGCATTTTCGAACTAACTTTTAGTGAGGGCCATGTAATATTTAATAGACTTGGGAATATTACTGGTGGTTTTTCTTTATTTGTTCTTTTAAGTAATTTCCAATTCGAAAAATACAATTTAATCTATTGATAGACACTAATATATAACAAACTGCAAGGACAAGATTAGAGTTTATAACATACAAATACACAATAACCTGTTAAGAGATACTTTTTGAATGTTTTTTTCCCTGCTATAAACATTTCAATTTGTCATTCAGATTCAGATTAAAAACCATGATATATTTAAATGGTGTGGAAACAGATTTGCTGTTTTGGATCTTTAACATTCCCTAAAGAGCTATGTGTTAGGCAATGCAGGAATGCTCAGAGGTGAAATGATTAGATTATGAGAGCTGTAACCTCATCAGTGAATTAATATATTTGAATGGATTACTGGGTTGTAAGGTAGGCAAATGAAGTATGGCTGAAGGAAGGAGATCACTGGGGCCTCTGTCCCTGGCCCCTTCCTCTCTCTCTCTGCTTCCTGGCTGCCATGAGTTGAGCAGCTTTCCTCCACTGTGCCCTTTTGCCATCATGTTCTGTCTTACCTGGGAGCCCAGAACAATGGAGTCAATTAACCTTGAACTGAGACCACTGAAAACATGAACCCAAAATAAACTTTTCCTCCTCTCAGTTGTTCTTGTTGGGTCTTTTGATTAAAACAATGAAAAGCTAACACACTAGTAAAGACAACAACTGTCAGAAACAGTAGGAAGTGATACAGTGAAATGAAGACCTGCATCTGAATCCTAATTCCTCCAGTCTTAATTATGGTGACCCTGGATAAGTGACCCTGTTTCATTGCTAAAAAAAAGAGAATGACAATGATTTACCTCGTGGAGTTCTTAGGGAAATAAACATGATAGAGTATGTCAATATGTTTTCTTAATTGTACAGCACTATGCAAAAAAAAAAAAATACTTTCAAGTTACTAGCAGAAAAGCAAGGCACTTCATTAAAACTTTCCAACACTGACTTAGCCAACAGAATAAGATTTTGCTGACTTACATCTGGGATCACTCCCTTCTCCCAATTTTGGAAAAGGCAATTAAGTTAGTAAATTAGAGGATTAAGATCTGGTTGTTCAATTAGAGAGAGCTAAGTGGGACACAGCACCATTTAAACCATAAGAGAAAAATAGCAACGATTCCTCTGATTTAAAGAAAGCACTGGAGGAGAGTAAGCTATATTCTTTCATTGAGCTTTCTGCTGCTGAAATAAGGATTTGGAGCAATGCTTTCACTACAATGTGCAAGAGAAAATGAGATTATAGTTTTCAACGAATCATAGTGTTGAGTCTCTACCAGAGTAACAGATGCTACAGACGGCTGGTCCAGAAAATGGGCTGGCCTAAGGCTGAAGGGTGGAAGTGTTCCTTCTTCATTCTTTAATCGCTGCAGTTCAATAATCTGATTTGAAGAACCCATGGCTAAAAAGACTCGAAGACTCCCATTTTGGTGGCCTGAGAACACATCAATCACAGGCATATAGCTGTCAACAGCAACAACCGGGTACTTGGCATCGAGCAGCAGGTGAGAAATCTTGGGATCTCTAGAGGGGAAGAAATTGTGAAGGAGCAAATAACAACCATCAGTCAAGTCAGAGTTGCTTCATTTCTTTAGCTTATTTTCTCAGTTTATAAAAATGGATCTACAAAGGAGAAGTAATAGGGTTTTTAAAAATGTGATTTTGTCAGTAACCAATCAAACTGAAATCACAAAGCAAGTTAAGTTCAAGCAGAATTTCAGGGCTGGGAATGTGTCTGATATATCTCTGTATCATGGTGGCCTGAAGTCATGAAGTCTAATGGAACAGCATCTCAGCAGAGGCTTGCTGAATTATATTTTACAGGGAGGCAGCGTGGTTAATTAGGAAAAGTATGATTCAGATTCTAGCAGATAAGATTTTGATATTACCAATGCTACCTGCCATCTACTGAGAGCTTACTATACAGTAGACAATAATATTTCTAATTTATCTAACACTGCAAAGATTGATGTCATTTATTATTATCAGAACAAAAGAAAAATTCAAAAAGATTAGTTAAGTTACTTAACTAAAGATACATAGGTAGTAATAGGAGGTTGAGCTGGGATTCAGGCTTTGAACCATTTGATTCTGAAGTCCAAATGCTTTTCATTATATGAGGCTGAATATAAGTAAGAGGCTCTGCCACTTACTCGTTATGACTTAGGCAATCAACTTAGCCCTTCTGAGTCTGACCCCTCATTTATAAAATGTAGATAATTAAACTTCTGTCACAGACTATAAATAGGACTAAAATGAGATAACGTAAAATACCAACTATGATGCTTGACACACAGTAAATGCTCTGTAATTGGGTAGTTACAATTGTTTTATACTCTCTCAGCAAGGAATGAAATCTTATGAAATCAGAAGTGAAGTGGAGGAAGAGAAATACCAGATCACAATTACAAAACATCACAGCTACAAAAAAAGGGAAAATGCCAAAAGCCTATGGCAGTCAATGGTATCCATGATTTCAGTAGTATTCCTCAGCCTGGCTGTGTTTTATAATGTTACTATTGTGAGTACTTAACTTATGTTACATCACAACCACTTACTATTCATGAAAGGCAAATACATATTTTCTCACTGGATCCTCACAATTGCTCCATGAGAGAGATAAGGACTCTATCATCACCCTAATTTTATAGATATGGAAAAGAAAGCCAGAGAGGTTCAAAAGACAAATTTTCTCATTTCTAAAATGGGGACAGTGCTAATATTTCAAGAGGTTACAGTAAGGCTCAAGTCAGACAATGAACACAAAAGTGTTCTTTGCAAAATGTAAAGTACAATATTTCAAATACAGAACCATGAGAAGGCTGCTCGGGAAGGGGTTGGTGCTAAAGTAATTAAACATACGCACTTTGAATCAAAATGAAAAACAAACTGGATAGAAATAAACTTCACGTTAGTCAAAACTATCTAGATGTTAAAGTGAGGTACAATAATTAAGTCTAAGGTCTAAAGCAGAATAGTCATTACAGAAATCTTGTGAATAGTTGATATGAACCATACTGATATTTCATGGCAGAAAAGTAAGGTATTAGTTTTGTGAGCTGGTAACTTCTGGTACTAGAACTTTCTGGTAACAAGAGTGGACTCCAGACCCAGGTTGTCCAGGTTCTAACCCTTCTACTCTTATAGCATTTGAGACAAGAAATTTAAGTTCTCCGAGTCTCTGTTAACTCATCTGTACAACAGGTGAAATGAAAATACCTGCCTCAGAGGCTGTTATGAAGATTAAATGACTTGATGTATGTAAGGCTCTTAGCACAGTGCCTGAAACATGGTAAGCAGTATCTGTATAGCTGCTTTACAATAGGAGAAAGAGCAGCAACTGTGGCGAAACTGAGAAAGATCCTCCAAGGGATTACTGGGCTATTCATATTTGCAAACCAAAAGAATTCCTCTTCAGTCCATACAAAGTTAAAGATGCATAATAAAGAATACTCCAAAAGATCCTATTTACTTGAATGACATGTAAAACTGATGGAGAGGGAGTTTCACCAGCCCGAGTAGCTTGTCCTGTCCTGGGCTCCGCACCTTGTTCCAAGTTTCAATTACCATCACATTGTTCTTAAGCCTTTCCAGGTATTTGGAAGACAGAGAGACAGGAATCACCTGGGGAGAAATAAGGAAAAACAAAAAACAAAAAACAAAAACAAACCAAAACCCATACCTGAGACAAAGAATTAACTTATACTTTTACTTAAAAGCATCTAATGAAGGACTGGGGTTGTAGCTCAGTGGTGGAGCACTTGCATAGTGTATGTGAGGCACCTGGTTTGGTCCTCAGCACCACATAAAAATAAATAAATAAAACAAAGGTATTATATCCATCTAAAACAAAAAACAAAAACAAAAGAAAACAAAAAAAAAATAAACCCCGGCATCTAATAAAAGCTGACTGTGTGCATGCACTCTGTATCCTTAACAAAAGCAGTGTCTACTGTACAGACTGACACATAAAGTCCAGATATAAATCAGTTTGAGTTCTCTGATGACACTGCTCATATAGATGGGACAAAGATAAGGTTGCCACACATGTGAAACACAGTGCCTCCCAAACTCACCCAACCGTTTCTAAGGCAAAGTGATCCACGGGTAAAGCCTTCTGAGAGAAAGGTGTTTTTGAAACAGGATGGGGACTGTTTGGAAAAGGGCTAAGCACTTTATCAAAGGGCTGCCAATCCCAGTACAGATAGCTCTCCCCAAGAAGTGTACGGCATGGCAAGCAGCAAAGTCAACTGCTCATCTGGATTTTCAGATCCAGAATAATAAAATTATTTCAGAACTGGCTTGCTGGTAGTTGGAAAAGACAAGCCATAAAGGCAACCAGAAGATCTACAGCCAAGAGCAGCCCCATCAAATTAACAGTAGACTCAAGGGACCACCAATGTGAAGAAACCCAACCTACAGTAATAACTATAATAGTAGAGGGTTGGTTCCACTAATAAAATCAACACAAAACATGAAAAGCAAAAAAGAGTGAAACCAGACATAATGTTAGGCATGATATGGCAGAGCACCTGCTTTGTAGGTTGAAAGCCCTGGATTCGATTCCAGCATCAAAACAAAATAAAAAATCAAAATATATAAGATATAATGAAAGGAAGACACCAGAAGCACAGAGAACCAGAGCAAAACTACTTTTGTATCCACCTAAGAAACTCTAATTAAACAAGGTGCCCTGAGTACATTTCTGCTCTTTGAAACCAACCAACCCACACAAAACCAACATAGCAACCTAATCTCCAAAGAAGGAAGTTTCAGAGCAAACTTGGTAAAGAAAGTAACCCTACACCTTAAGGCTGAGCAGAATTAACAAGAACTAAATGCTTTGCCTAATAGGTGTCACATAGAGTGAGGAGGAAATCAAGGCAGAAGGTACAGCACATACAAGGGCACAGAGGTTGGAGGAAAGAATATTCAGGAAATGCCGAGTAGCGGAGCACAGCTGGACTATCTAGAATAAAGGGAAGAGGAGCAGGAACTGGGACTGAAGAAGTATCTAGGGTCAGTTCTTAAAGGGTCTTGGAGTCCATGCTAAGAATTAACATTCTTTCCTAAAGGCTTTGGAGAATCACTGAAAAGTTTTAAGCAGGAGAGAAAAATGTTCAGGTTAATGTTTTAGAAGGATTGTTCTTGCTGGTACACAGAGGAAGGAAAGGACTGGACAGAGGTCAGAAATAGGCAGACCAATCTGAAATCTGTTTGGAATGAGGGTGAGGACTTGAATGGAAGCAGTGGCAATGGAGTGCAGATAAGGGGATGGATTCTAGAGATAATTAAGTTTGCAGAAGCTATAGGAATGGGTGAATAATTATATAAGAGTCAAGGATAATTTTCAGGTTTACTTAAATTTCCAAGTAAATAATAAAATGAATTAGGGCAGAAAAAAAGGAAAAACCGATTTAGAAGGAATAATAAATTCAATTTTGGACAAATTTGAATTCCTTCCTTCATTTATACTTTCTTATTGAATGCCTAGTACACACCAAGCAATGTATTAGGTGCTAGGTATAAAATGCTTCTGAGACATGGTGATGACAGTTAGACACTGGATCTGAAACTACCGGGAGGGATATGAGTGGCTTATATAGAAGTGTAGATTTAGAAGTTATCTTCATGAAATGAAAGTTTAAGTCGGGGGGATAGATGTGAGGACCATGGGGAAAAGAGGGTCAATTTGAAAATTGTTGGCAAGAGTAATAAATGGGAGCACCAACAGTAAAGGTTAAGAAAAAGAGAGAAATGCAGGGGGTGCCAGAGATTTCCTGGATTTCAGGAAGAAAAGAGTGGAGTTGCAAAACCCAGGGAAAAAGATCTTAAACGATGGCACCAAATTCGACAGAGAAACCATTCAAGATGAATATTGAAATAAGTGGAGAAATAAATGAGAGTTAAGGAAAAATATAAAAATAAAAAAATAGAGATTAGACATACAGAAGAGTTGGGGAAGCTTAAGTAACCAAAGTTCCAGAGGAAGAAGAAAGGAATAGAAGCCAGAACTCAGACAAAAGAAGTAGTGAGAGGGTTGGGGTTCTGACTCTGGTAGAGTGCTGGCCTGGTACACATGAGGCACTGGGTTCAATCCTCAGTATCACATATAAGTAAATAAAGTATACAATTTGATGAAAAAGAAAAAAAAAAAAAAGGAGTGAGAAACCAAACAAATTGAGAAAGAACAAAAAGAAATACAGACAAAAGTTTTAAAATGTCTTTTCCTCTTTCCACTCAATAGAGCACACCAGATAACCACAACAGTCCCTTCCAGTCTGAACATTCTAGATCTCTTTTAGATAGGAAGTATGAGTTGGGAAACATTTAGTTCCTGCCCCCATAAACCCCTAAAGGATATGGAATAGACAAAGTTACCTGAGAAAAATTAAAGACTGGTTGTGTTGTACCCCATACAGTGATAGATCTGCTGACTTCCTCTGTGCTAAAGAGTTTGCAATTTAAATACACATTGCATGGTGATTGTTTTTCAGATTCTCCAGTAACAAAATCTTTCCCATCTGGCACCATTAATAGCACATGCAACAGCAAAGCATCTTCTTTTGTTGATCCATCTGTCTGATTGACAAAATTGTGGGAGGCTGGCCTAGCCATGAAGGTTGAAGAATTTGGTACTACAGAGCTTGGTGACTTTGGGTTGGGAAGTACCAAATTCTGTGCATCCTTTGCAGTTTCCTCAAGAATTTGAGTTAGGTTCTGTGGATTTCTGGTACAGGTATTATCTTGGTTGGGTTCTGGCAGTATCTTATCTGGACTTGTGGCAGCACAAAATGGAGTATGATGGATGCTGCTATTTAACTTGGAATTGACACCAGTGAAATTCTTGTTATCAATAACAAGCTCCATGGTTACCTATAAAGCACAAAAGGAGAAGACTAAGAATGTCCTGTAGAACTGGAATCAGAATTTTGGAGCTGGAAGTAATGTCAGATTATTAGAAAATAAGTTAACTCATCACTTAATACCAACATAGGATGAACATAACTGACTGCATATACATTAACAGTCTAAGAAAAAACTAGGCAGATTATTTATCAATAATACTAGATGAATCTGGGCTGGGGACATAGCTCAGTTGGTAGAGTGCTTGCCTTGCAAGCACGAGGCCCTGGGTTCAATCCCCAGCACTGCAAAACAAACAAACAAACAAACAAACAAACAAATGAACAAACAATAATACTAGATGAGACTAGAATATCATCTTGTACCAGAAAAAAAGGAAATGCTCAGAAAAGGATGGTGATGTTTTGAAAGGACATAGAATCTAGTTGAAGAGGCTTCTATTGGCTAAGTCTAGGATAATTTGAGCATCAAAATATATATTAGGAGTAGATTATATATTGAATAATATAAGAATCTTTGACTCCGCGCCAATATAAAATTAATATGGGAGAAGGGACAAGTCTTTTGCATAGGAGAATGTCAGTTAACAGATGCTCAGAGAGAACTACAGGTATATGTGTGTGGTAGAGCACTTGCTTAGCGTGTGCAAGTCCTTGGGTTCAGTCCCCAGCACTGAGGAAAAAAAAAAAAATCACATAATAATATGTGATCTGGGCAAATCCCAGTAGAGAGGCATTCTACAAAATAATTGGCTTATAAACTAAACTATAAAGAATGACTGTGGAATTGTTCCAAACTAAAGGAGATAAGAGAGAAATGACAGTTAAATGCAAATGATAATCCTGGACTAGAAAAAAATATGCTGTAAAAGGAAGTATAGGCACAAGTGTGAAATGTATAGACTATAGACGAAATATATATCAATATAATTCTGTATTATGCATGATGATGTCCTTTTTTTTTTTTTTTTTGCAGTGCTGGGTATTGAACCCAGGGCCTTGTGCTTGCGAGGCAGGCACTCTACCCCAACTGAGCTATATCCCCAACCCCAATACTTTGGAAAAAGGGTGTATGTATGTGTATATGTGTATCGAGAGAGGAACTAAAGGGGGAGAGAGAGAGAGAGAGAGAGAGAGAAATGAAGAGAGAAGAAGCAGACAGACAGTATAAAGCCAGTATGACATTAAGAACTAGTGAGTCTGGGCAAAGGGCATTCATTACTTCTGAAACTATTTTCTAAGTTTGAAGTTATTTCAAAATAAAACAGTTAAAATGCTAAAAAGTAAAAAAGAAAAAGGATGCAGGATAAATGACAAATTTGAAGAACAGAAGTGGTCCCTTGGTAACTGTAAGAAGAATTAATTATTAGGGATAAAGTGTCCTTTTATTTAAAACCCACAGGTGTTACATACAGGTATTTTGCTTTATCAAATATACCAGCAATCAATCTAGCATAGTATTACTCTCAACAAAGCTAGGACAGAAGACAATTTCTAGTCCATCAATCCTTTTAATTACCCCTTCAGATTTTATTTATTATTTGCAGTACTGGGGACTGAACCCAGGGGCACTTTACAACCGAGCTACATCCTCAGTTCTAAGTTCTAGCCTTAAAGTTGTGATATCCCTCTGCCTCAGTCTCTTGAGTTGCTGGGATTACAGGTGTATGTCATTGCATAGCCCCTTTCAGATTTTAAACCTTGCAGTCCAGAACAAATCAGGCAGGCAAAACATAAAACTTGGTTAGAGGAAAAGTAAGGTGGTATCAATTTTTTGCAATAATAATCACAGTCTTTAAAAGATTAAGTGGTATTTATTAGAAAGACCAGGAAAAAGAGAGGCTTTCAAGAAGAGGAAGCAGCATGAAAACTAAAAAACTAAAAAATAAAAATATGGAGGCATGAATCTGCGCAATACCTTAAGTGATTTTCTACATAGTTTGACATGGCTACTGGCAGAGGATGAAATAGTAGGCAGGTGTCACATTGTGAGCCTTATACTTTATTCTTGGGAGACTTGGAGCCATGGGAATGTTTTAGGAAGGACTGTGAAGATTTTTAAAAATTTACCAGGACAACAAGCAAAGCTGTACTGAAGTCATACGTTCAAATTCTGCCACCTAAGAAATGCTGATGCTTCTGAACCCAAGGAAAGGACCCTTTTTCAATTGAACTATACATCAGAATTTACTCCATTAAGCCCACACTGTTACTTCTCTCCTTGTTGACTGCCACAATTCTAGTCTAAGCCACCATCAATTATTCCTTTTTGGGACTAATGCAACAGCCTCTGCATTTTCCCTCTTGCTCCCTACAGTCTACTATGCACATAGAAATATTTTAAAATAGAAATTAGGCCAGGCGTGGTGGCACATGCGCTCTGGAGGCTGAGGCAGGAGGATCGTGAGTTCAAAGCCAGTCTCAACAAAAGTGAGGTGCTAAGATCCTGTCTCCAAATAAAATACAAAATAGAGCTGGGGATATCAGTGGTCAAGTGCCCCTGAATTCAATCCCTGGTACCCACTCCTGTGAAAAAAATGTAAATCAGATTATGGCACTCCAATGCTTCATTGTTCCTTCTCAGGCTCTCAGGTTAAAATATAAACCCTTGGCCTTGACCTTCAAAATTCTGAATGATATGGTTCCTACTGGCCTATCCAACCCTACTTTCTACACTTTTCTCTTGCATACTATCCTATGGTAACATTCTGTCCTTTGATGACATAAAGCCCATTTCCACTTCAGGACATTCTGTAATGTGTTAGTCCCTATTTCTGGAACAATCTTTCCTGTGCTTTTACTTTCTTCAAATTTCACCTTAAATGTCACCTTCTTAGAGTTTGCCTGACTATCAGGTACTACTTCATCCCAGGTACTCACTAGCATACCATATATTATTCATTTCCTTCATAGCACTTCTGTTGCCCTATCTCAATAGAAGCCCCATAACAGTAGCAGCCTCGCTTTTCTTGTTCACTACTATATTTTCAGTGCCAGCCTATAAAACACGCTCAGGAAATACTTCTGACCTTCTGATTGTATATCAATGTACCTTCAGGGGGCCAAGTGGAGTCTGACCATTTTCCTGTTGCACTGGAAGGTGGTCACTGAAAGAAAGCAGCTCTGACTGAATAACAGCTCGCAAAGGAAGTGATGCAGATCCAATGACTTCTGGCTGAGGGAAGAAGGAAAGAAGCTTAGATTAAAGAGGAGTCACAGGGGATTTTAATTGACGTGTCAATCTATATGACGTATAAAAGAACTCATGCTTTATGAAGTACAAAGATTGATTCCTTGACTGAAGCAACTCTAAGTGGGATTCCATATTGTTATATTTTGGGGCCCCTTCTGGGTTTCCACGTTTCTTCCCCCGTGGAAGATTGTAGAGGACTTCACAGGCTATAAAGAAATTGGAAGATTATCTTTTTCTGATTTTAAGAGTTCTTTATTCAAATGTCTAACTTTACCATTAAAAATACAAAACAAAATTTAGACGATACAAATTTTTGCCATTAAGCCAAGAAAACTACAAAAGAAAACTACAAAATAGTTTTCAAAGCTATGGAGAAATAAAGAGCTGCCATATGAATAAAACTGAGAATATAAACCAGCAACACACAACAGCAAATTTGGTAGTTAATGAAAAGCTTTGAAAATTCATATTCTTTGGCTCAGTAATTCTATTTCTGGGAATTTACACTAAAGAAACAAGGAAGACAGAAAAAGCTTATGTACAAAAATGTAGGCTAAAGGTAGTTAATTGTTAGAAATAACTTAGATACTCAATAATCAAGAATTACTAAGCTAATTTTAGCATATCCATATAATTATATGATATGCAGACATGAAGATGACATTCACTAAAAGTTTATAATGAACAATATTACTATAATATTTGATAGAAGTAGGATGCTAAATTATATACATAGTAAGTCTTTGAAAGTATTTATAATTATGTAAAAAACATTAAGTACATATTCTTGAAGAAAAATGAAATACTCAAGACAAGGTTAAATGAGAAAAAAGGATAAAAGCTGCATATTTGAAAAAACAAAGGAGATACACATTAATGTTAATAGTTATTTTGTGGTGCTGAGACTATAGGCAATTTTGCTTTTTAAAAACATTTTCTAAGTTTTCTACAAAAATCATGTATAATTCTCTTATAATTAGAAAAAAGCCATTAATTAGAGTAAAATGATTCAATATAAATATAGCAAACATTAATAGAGATTGTCTTTAGGTTGGAGAAGCATGCAATTCCCCCAACCTCCTTCTTGTTTTGCTTTTTTCCACAAAGAACTTGTATTATTTATATCCTCTGAAATAAACAAACAAAAGATAACAAGTTGCCTTCTTCATGCTATCCATATGGAAGATGAGTTCAAAAGATTACATAGGCTACTCTTTCACTGAAAGAAATAAACATGGCTCATGTCATAGTTTATTGATTTATAAACTTGGAATTAGTTGGTCAACTGTCACCCACAATTATATTATCATGGACATGAGCAAGATACTTTAGGTATTTTACCTGCAAACAGGAAGTAGAACCTTAAATTAAAGCTAATAATACTTATATCAATACAGTCATTTCCCTATAGTAAGGGAGTACAGTAAAAACATTAAGAATTCAGGATTTAAAGAAAACAAACATGGATCTTGGCTGTCTTTTCTGAGCCTGAGTGATCACAGACATGTCACTTAACTAAATCTCAGTTTTTTTCATCCACAAAATGAAGGTACTAATACATCTAATTCACAGAGTTGTTGTGATGATTAAATTTGATAGCTTGTGTAGAGTTTTTAATCATAATATCTGGCCTATAACAAATAGCAGAGAGTAGTAATAATAAAATTAAGTAATTATTATGATATTAAAAAGCATTGATATTGCTTGAGCCTGGAGAAATTCCTATTTTAAATGGAATATAATTTTAAGTATGCTCTTAATCTGTGGTGTGAGTGGTGAGGCAAAGGTCAAAATCACCCATAGTACCTTTTTCTGTGGCATTTTCTTTGCATAAATTTGGAAAGTGAGATTAGAATTCCACCAGTGCTCTATCATGGGGCCACCAAACTGTACTGGAAACACAAATCGCTGCTGGAATTTCACCACTGTAAGAAGAACCACACAGAGGCACATGTCACTACCATTCAACCACAGCCATCATTAATCCATACCTTGACACCACCCACCTGCCTTTCAAATATAATTAAAAATCTCTTTCAGGAATCTTGTCAGTGTGATTTCACAGAATATATTAGGGTTTTGGGATACAAGGAATAGAGACGAAGAGAAAACCCTTTGTAGAGTAGCAGCAGAGAAGCAGTGCTATGTTGCTGTGCTTTGAGCAGAAATGTCAAGCATCTGAGCATAGAATGTATAATGAGATCTATCCATATACTTCACTACATTTAAGGTAATATGATGGTTGTTAAAAGACAAGTGGTAGGTAGTGTAATTAAAAAAGGGGAGCTGGCTGAAAGTGGAACAATAAGGGATAAATAAACAGAAGAACCAAATTTAAAATGACAATATAAAAACTCTGATTGATGAACAGGATAGGACACTTTTGATGTCACTCAGACAAAGTATCAGGTACTGATGTTACTTAGCCATGTTAGGAGGGGTAGAGTCTATCTCTTGGATGGAAAGGAAGGGGTTTCTGCTATAAATGAGATGAAGTGTTGGTGGCATTTTAGTTTGTATTTGTTGCTATGGGGCATTAACTGTTAAATAAAAGGAATATGAAACTAGAATCAAAGGAGATGAGTTTAAGTTCCACTTCTGTTACTAGTGACCAACTCAGCAACAATTTATCACCTATAAAATGATCTTACTGTTCATTTATTTGTAAGGCCCTTAAAATGGATACCCTCATGAGTAGTCCAGTTATGCAGAGAATTTGCTATCAATGGTACTCATTTAAGTTGCTTATTTTGACATGCTGATCTCTCTACTCATTTCTGGCCCTCTTAATTCTCTCTCTCTCTCTTTCTCTTTTGTTTTCATGGGGGGGTACTGCATCTATTTTATTTTACTTTTCAGGTGATTAAAATTGAACAAAGAGCCTTAGCAACTTTTTTAAGGCAGCGTTTCCCAGCAGCAGTGGGATCTAGCCTGGTCAGCAGGAATCTTTGTGTTTAGCCTTGTGTGTGAACTTTTCTTGGTATTCTTGGGCAGGATCTGGGTCTTGTTATCTGAATCCACTCACAGGAAGTATGAACAAAAGGTCTGGGCCCATGAAGCCCACATCTACTAGGAGATTAATTTCTCTGGTGCCTTACCAGGAGAAGAGAATAAAGAGAACAACCTCACTGGTATGCTGGGAAGATCAACTGAAGTCATAAATAAAAAATCCTTAATGTATAAACAGAATTCTATCTCAACCTGGTGTTATTAAGATTTCTTTTTCTACCTATGCATATTTTCATACTATTACTGTATTTCTCATATAGTTCTGTTCCTTAAAGTCATTAACACTATTTTTATTTATTTATTTATTTATTTTTTTTAACCACATAGTAGTTAAGGTAATAGTGGAAAAAGAAATTCAAATACATAAATTGCTAATAATGTCTCAGACAAGATTTTTTTTAAGAGCTGGAAGAAATCCTGAAAATACCTACAGTCCATACTATCTGATTAAAAGAGGTTTAAAGATGACAAAGTGATTTTGCAAAAGATCACATAATTAGTGTGGCATAATCAGAAGTAGAACCCAATCTTCTAACTCTTGGCTCAATGCTTATATTTCCCAAATGATCCTTCTCAGAAGGACATAGAGAGAATTCAACCACTGTGGTCAGTAATAAAAATAATGTATGAGAGGCAAATTAGATTAAGAGCATATGACTTACAATCAAAACAATTCTAGGTTCAAATTCTAATCTACCACACCAGCTGAGTTATTTTAGATTAGCTACTTCATCAATTTATGTATCATTTTCCTTTTTTCTCATCTATGTGTGTGTGTGTGCAGGGGGAGGTTTAATGTAATGACTAAGTGGTTAATGTATGTAAAACACTGAGTAGAATTAGCGCCCAATAAATGATAGTTACTATTACTTATATAAACTCTATTCTAGGGCTTAATGCTTTTACACTTATTATCCCCTTTGTCCACTAATTCCTTGTGTGATTATTGGCAATCTTTGTTTTGTAGGTACTATTGTTAGCTGAAACTTGTGCATATAGAATAGTATCCTTGCTCTTGCATGGTTCCATGACAACTGAGAACTCAATTTCAACTGGCATGAGTTCCAATTAACACTATACCAGCAAAATGAGAACTGATATATTTCAGCTTTACAGATGGGGAAATCAAGGATAAGAGATAATTTAAAAAATTCATAAGATGTTATTTAAGTGGAAGGACATAGAAGGAAAAGCCCCGAGGAAAGGATTCAACATTTTTCTTTGCATATGGAGGTTTGATAAAAAGTTTAGCCACAGTAAAGCTATTCAAACATGTGTACTTTTAGTCAATAGATTTATACAGACTTGCATGCTCTGAACAAACCCCCAGGGAAGCTTCTGCTGTTGATAATAAAAGCATATAGCCAGAAAGTAAACAGAAGACAAATCTGAAATGCCCTAATTCTTCCTTAAGGTGATGGGGAGAGTGAAAATAATGTGGCTTAGTAAAAGAGGATATTACTTTAACACTAAATAAGTGTTTATTTTAAATACTCATATTAGATATGCTCATGTCAAGTGAGAAATTATTTATGTATAAGATTGCTGAAATATTATTTTTAACAGAAAAAGATTGAAACAACTTAAATACTGATCAACATAGTATTTAGGGCTGTTTCAATTATGGCATAGCAGCACAATGGGATAGTATGCAGTCATAAAGGAATGATGAAGCTCTTTATGTTCTGATATGCAAAAATTCCTAAGATATAATGTCAAAGGCAAATTGCAGAGGTGTATATGGTACTCTGTCACTTGCATAAAAATGGGTGTTAGGGGTAGAAAGGAACCAACACATTTGCTGATATATGCATAGCTCAAGAAGCATATAAAAGCAAACAATGTTGTTTGCATATAAAAAATGGAACCTGAAAACTACATCAACGTATTATCTAGTTCAAAAAGCAAATACAGCAAAATAAAATTTAAAAAAATCTAAAAAATTACTACAGGAAAGTTACTTGAATGTGGAAGAAAGTTAGGACCACATCTTTTGTTTCTCAAACCACCTCCCAGAGAAGAACTTTAACACTAATGAACTGTTCACGGATCAAACTGAAGAGCCAAGGCAAAGATATTCTCAAATTATATTTGAAAAACAGCTTTAATTTTGGATTGCAGGAACAGGTTTATTATATTATTCTTTTATTTTTCTATACTAGACATATTTCAAGCACAATAAAAAAGAAGATAACAAGAAAAGTAAAAGCAACGTAAGAAAAAACAGGAAAAACGGACTATGTGAATATTAAAACTTGTGCTATAAACAATACCAACTAAAGGCTGAAAGAACAACTCACAAAACAAGAGAAAATGCTTGAAAATCATAGATATGATAAGGGACATGTATCTAGGACATATAAAGAATTCTTGCTGGGAAGCATCCACAGGGAGATTTGGCTGGAATTGGAATAGAAGGGTGGTGTGGTGTCCTTTGGGAAGTTATAATTGTATTCTGAGGATATTTATAGACCATCTTAATAAAACAAATTCATATTTGGAAACAAAATTCTTGTTGGGAGTGGCGGTATACACCTTAATTCCAGCAAGTTGGGAGGTTAAGGGAGGAGGATTGCAAGTTTGAGGTCAGCCTCAGCAACTTAGTGAGACTGTCTCAAAATAAAAAATAAAAAGTACTGGGGATGTAGCTCAGTGATAAAGCACCCCTGGATTCAATCCCCAGTACAAAACAAAACAAAACAAAAAACAAAAGCAGCCTAATTAAAAAACAAGCAAAGGATCTGAATAGATATTTCTCCAAAGACAATACACAAGTTGATAATAAGTACATGAAAAGATCCTCAACATCATTAGTCAGTGGGAAAATGCAAACTAAAATCATAAGGAGATACATTGTTGATGGGAATATTAAAAGGTGTCACTGTTGAAAATAGTTGGGCAATTATTGAAAAAATTAAAATAGTGTTATCATACAACTAGCAATTATATGGTTAGATATATATCCAAGGTCTAACATCAGTACAAAGCCATATACACAATGTTCTAAGCAGCAGTATGCAACACTGCCTGAAAGTGGAAACAACCCAAATGTCCATTAACTGATGAATCGATAAATGAATGGAATATTTACCTATAAAAAGAATGAAGTACTGAGATACACCATAACATGGATAAAACATGAAAATATAGTAAGTCAAAGAAGCCAGTCACAAAAATCATATGATGCATGATTCCATTTATAAAAGATATCCAGAATGGATGAATTGATAGAGACAAAAAAAAAAAAAAAAAAAACAGTGGCCAGGGAGTGCGGGGAGAGGACAATGGAGCGTGAATGCTAGTCAACATGGGTGTTCTTTTAGAGGGTATACAAATGTTCTAAAATTGGATTATGGTGATGGTTCTACAGTTCTGCAAAGTACTAAAATACACTAAATTGTACATGACAAATGAGTGTATGGTTTCTGAACTGTATCTTGATAAAACTCTTTTAAATAAGGAAAGAAAAGAAAAATGTCAACAATTGAAAAATATGAACTAAGCATCAGATGTTTTGAATTTTATTCTCAGCCATGTAACTGACCTGCTATGTTAAATTAGGATAGTTAGTATATCACCAAGCCAGTTTCTTTACTTATAAAATAAAGGAATTAAGGAGATTTACTTCAAAATTCTTTCTAGCTCTAAGATTTTATGATAGTATAAAAGTCAGGTAAGTAATTAGGGGTTCAAAAATTCTTCCAAAGTCAAAGTAGCTAAGGAGGAGAAAACCAGTCTGTCTCTTACTTCCATCTATAATTTTACTGGAGGCAAGTCGAACAACTTCAGTGATCAAAGCTTTCTTTCCCAATCCACTTTTGGAAAAGCCAACAGGAAAGTGATATTCCACAAAGAAAGTGCTAAAAAGAGAAAAAAAGTGATTAAAAAAACAAACCAAATAAGAAATCTATTTTCTATTTATGATCTACATATCTTTGAAGGGCTCATTCTCTTCAAATTCATCAGTCTGGTTATGTGGAATGAAAGGCTTGCTTCTAGGTGCTCCCATAACACTTTCAATATGAAACATCTATCTGGCCTCTAAGGTCCTATGTTATACACAGCTATTTTTTATTTGTTCTTTTTTAGATGTACATGACAGTAGAGTGTATTTTGATATATTATACATACATGAAGTATAACTTATTCTAATTAGGATTCCAGTCTTTTGGTTGTACATGATGTGGAGTTTCAATGGTCATGTATTCACATATGAACATAGGAGAGTTATGTCCAATTTATTCTACTATCTTTCCTATTTCTATACCCTCTTCCCTTCATTCCCCTTTGTCTAATCCAATGAACAACTATTCTTCCCTCTCCCTCTTATTGTATGTTAGCATCCACATAACAGAGAATATTTGGCCTTTGGTTTTGGGAATTGGCTTATTTCACTTAGCATGATAATCTCTGGCTCCAACCATTTGCTGCAAAAGTCATAAGTCATTCTTTTCTATGGCTGAGTAATATTCCATTGTATACACAGCCATTTAAATATTTCTCTTTTTTGCTAACTGTAAAGTCTATAAGAAAAAAGATTGCTTCTTAATTTTCTTTATTCCCACACTTACCTACCATAGTTCTTGGGACTTCTATTGATTGAATGATGCATATGAAAACACATCACAAATCATAAAGTGTTATACAGTTATCAGTCAAAGATGTCAAACTTAGCTTCTCAAGACATACCGTTTTTTAGCTATCATTGGCTTAGGTGGCCTCCCAGCAAGGCATTTTTTGCCAGGGGTCATCTGGGGGCTATCTGGAGGAACTCCCATGGTTTCGATGATAATTCTGACTGAATGTATTCTACCCAGAAGGGTCAGTCTATCCACACTTAGGGTCGTCACTTGGGCATCTTCTTGAGTTTCGGGGAGCATCTGTTGTTCAACCAAATTTCTACAAGGAAATCATACAAACAGGCAGGCAGACAAGTTAAGATACCAACATGAAAACAATTTAGTTTGCACAGGCAAGAGGTAGGGCAGTAAGCAAATTAATTCATAGGTGGAAATGGCTTTATCAGAATGGTAAATCTCAAAAAAAAGAAAGAAATCTCAGAAAATATAAAAAATTCTTTTAATAGTTTATCTCCACACAAATGTAAAAACTGATGTTACAGAACTAAGTTTTCTGTCCAGAAGGGACAGAAAATTTATTCTAGCTACTCACTACCCTAATATAACTACTCTTGTCACTTTTGTATATTCCTTTCCATTTGCTTTCCTTATTTTTCTACATAGGTGTGACCACAGTACACATACAACCTAGTATTGTTTTCTACCTTAGCCATTTTAATTGTACCTATCTTTTCATGTTATTACATTTTTAAGGAGCACAATGTTTACTGAGTTACTGTAACTTAATCATTCTGATAGTGTTGGGTGAACACAGGTCATCACTTGAGGGGATTTTATGAAAATAACCTTCTTTTGTTTTTGCTTATAATCGGATATCCACAGAGAGGCTCACCTATTTTTCTTGCCTGGTGCCCTCTTCATCAGCTTTTGATCACCTGACTCCAGGACCTTGGATTTGCCAAAAGCTTTTGACTGTTTCATATTTTTAGAAGGGACAACATCATCATCCTCACTGAGGAAATCACTGATACTGGTATCAGATTTCTATGGGAAGAAGAAACAAAGAGAGACACTAAAAGATAATTGTTTTAAGGATAGCAGTAATGAAACATCTTCTAAAAGTAAGTACATGCTTCCTTGCAATTCATCATTGCCTTAAAGAGATAACTGACTGACACTAGAGACATAATCACTTACTTCTTTTACTTATACAAAAATAAGCTGAGTTTAGCTCAAAGTAAATAAATCAAAGTCAATTCTCCTTTTAAATTCTCAATAACATAGATCACTATTTATTGACTGCCTACTATGTATTTTGTGTTATGCTAAATGCTGAATGCATATTTCTAACATTGACTACATTCCTACAAGGTGGTCTTATCCCAATTTCTACAAGTGAGAAATGTCAGGCAACTTGTTTATGATTCACAACTATAAGTAGCAAAGTCAGATTCTGATCTCCTTGGGTTTCAACGTCTGTATTTTTACCATAGTTTGAGACCAAATGACTGGCATTATGTCACCTAATTGGATGCAAAGACTGCCTTATTTATTGATTGACTGATTTTTTACTATCCATACTACAAATGACTCATTTGGCTTTTAATCTTGCTAGGATTAATACATTTACTATATTTCAAATTTCCTTAAGAAGGAAATAAGTAGCTAAATCTCCTGTAATTCATTTTTATTGTGAGAAAGGATTCTATTGCAACTGATTATCTTCTTATTCTTATTTTTATTTTTATTTATGATACTTATTTTTCACAAAATGCAAAATGGCATATGACATAATAGTTATTTGGCTTCAAATTTTTAAAAAAGCATAAAGCTTGCTAATACAAATTTAGGAGAGCAAATCAAAGCCATTTTAAGCCTATTATCTTCAATTTCCATTTTTTAGCATCTTAGGGTGCATAATGTATTGACCTATAATTATGGGGACAGATTAATTCAAATAAACATGCTAAGAATATTTTTCTCGGAAGGAATACAACTTCTCAGTTGAAATTGCGACACTTTTGCTCTAAGGTTTTCTTTAAGTGGCAACTTTTATTTATTTAGGTTAATTTTTTTTTTTTTTTTTTTTGGTGTGGGTGTGTGTGGTGCTGGGGATTGAACCCATGGCCTTGTACTTGCAAGGCAAGCACTCTACCAACTGAGCTATATCCCCAGCCCAATTTAGTTTAAATTTTTTTTTTTTTTTTGGTACTGGGGATTGAACCCAGGGGCACTCCACCACTGAGCCACATCCTCAGCCCTATTTTGTATTTTATTTAGAGACAGGGTCTCACTGAGTTGCTTAGGGCCTCACTAAGTTGCTGAGGCTGGCTTTGAACTCACGATCCTCCTGCCTCAGCCTCCCAAGTGCTGGGATTACAGGTGTGCGCCACCACGCCCGGCCTTAATTTTAAATTAATTAATTAATTAAATTAATTATTTTGTAGTTCTGGGGATTAAACTCAGGGTCTTACATATGGGCAGCAAGGGCTCTGCAACTGAGTTATATTCCTACCCACTAAGTGACAGCTTTTAAAGATGGTCTTTGACAGGGTGATCAAAATCTACATGGGTTTACAGACTGAAAGAAATTATAGTAAATATAAACTAGACTGTTCAAAACCTAAGAATTTCAGGAATCTAAAACACAAGGTAATAATGTTGAATTTCTATTTGATATATGTATATTAAACATTGGCCCTGAGGAAGGACACAAGTATTCTAACTCCTCGGTCTTCCCAGTGCCTCATGGTCAATTGGTTCACTCTTTCTTCCAGTCTACAAACATTTTCTAAAATTCTTTTGTTCAAAAAGCATAGGGGATTACTTACTGCCATTCATATGTTCGTTTATTTCACTGAGTATTCACTGAGTGAGTACTCAGCATCTGTTGGACCTTTGCTATACTAGTAATAAAAAGATAATAAAGATGTGTTCCCGCTTATGAAGAACCATATCAAAACAAGTGGTAAGAGTTATACCAGAAGTATATGTAAAATATTGCAGGCATTCAGGCAACAAATTTTGCTCATGGAGTCTGGATGGTTTCTGCAAAGAGGTAATGAGTTGATTCTTAAAGAATAAAGTTTACCAGATGGATAAGGCTGTTTCAACATTCACAGTAGAAGGTTCAATACCAGCAAAAAAAATGGAGAAAAGCTAGAAAAGTTGAGGAATGGGATGAAATTCTAGCTAGAGATTCCAGTTGGTAAAGGGAAAAGTGGGAGATGAGGTTAGGGAGGTAAATCAGGGTCAGATGTTAATGCCATGCTCAAGACTTATGAGATAAGTATGGTCCAGCAGAAAAAAAAAAAGTATAGTTTAGCATTGTGCTAGACAGACTAGGACAAGAATTCCAGTTCTCCACTTAATGACTAGTACTTAACCTCTCAAAGCTTTTGTTTCATGATACACAAAACAAAGAGAATACTATCTCATGGGGCTAATAAAAGAATTAAATAAACAATGAATTAAAAACATTTGGTACAGTGCTCAATAAATGACAGATAACACGTAAAAACCTGGCACAGAAAATGGGTAATAAATAATAAATGTGCAATAAATAACCCTTTCCTCTTTAGCTTGTAGGTAACAGTATCAATGATGATTGGTAAGGTAGGAGGTCATGAAATCCTAACAATTCATAAAGCCTTTCCACTCCATCTCCTCTTTCCCAATTCCACTGCTACTACTCTCACTCTGGCTCTCTCTCACACCTCCAATAACTCAATGGCTTCCTATCTGCTTCCCTCAGTGTGCCCCCTACATGTTTGCTATATTAAGACTCCTAAAACCCTCTTTGGCCATGTCATTTCTTCCTCACCTGACATTCAAAACCTTTCACAGTTGGCTGCAATGTGCTAACCTGCCTTATCAACTCTTTTCCACACACGTTTCTCTCTCTCTCTCTCTCTCTCTCTCTCTCTCTCTCTCTCTCTCTCTCTC
>JAJEJO010002081.1:158371-184950 GCA_020662805.1 Glaucomys volans
TCTCCTTTATTTTTTCCCCCCATGGTGCTGGGGATCAAACCCAGGGTGTCAAGCATGCTAGGTAAATCTCTCCTATTGAGCTACAAGCCCCAACCCCTCTATATAAATTCTCATCTAGTTTACTTGGATCCTTTGCAGTATACAAATATCTGTTTTCTACTTAGTCTATTCTTTCTACACCCATTTCTCCACCCCTGAAAATACTATCTTTCAAGTTTCAGTTAAAACCCTTCAGGCTGAATTATGCTCTTTCCTGACAATCTCATGTAAAAGTTCTACCTACCTCCTCTGAATCCTGGTAGCCCTCAGTGTCTAACAACTGAGCTGGTGTACCTTACCTTGTGTTTCAGTTATCTTTTTCTGGTCTTGAAAAAAGGAAAATCAGGATTCCTATGGTTTGGATGTGGTTTGAGCATGTGCCTTGAGGTTTGTGTGTTGAAAGCTTGTATCTGAGTATGGCAATGTTGGGAGGTAAGGTCCTCAGATTAGGGCAAGCCCTCCGAAGGTATTGTGGGGCATTGGTCTCTCTGCTCTTCTGTTTGGTGATGTGATCTTTTCTTCTTATATATGCTCCCTTCACTGCCATCTACCATGAGATGATGTAGCCAAGAGGGGTGCTCACCAGAACCTGAACTGAGCTGTGTGTACTTTCAGCCTCTAAAACTGTAAATTAAATAAACCCTTTTCTTTATAAATTTAGCCTGATTCAGGGATTTTGTTGTAGTAACAAAAATGTATTCATATAAAGACTATGACAATAATCTTCACACACATGATTACTTGTGGAATAGGACAAGACTTACTACACACAGACTCTTGAAGATGCTACACTCATGAATAGAACACACAATATTCTAGATGTAAGAAAGAACTGTGAAAAAATAAACCTGCCTGAAAAGAGAGTGACCTGTCTTAAGGGCAAATAGAGGTATTTGTCACCTGTGAGTAGAGATGTTTCTAGAATATTTTGAATAGATACCAGTCAAGGGTAGACCTGAGGGTATACCTATGTTTAGTTCTTCCTTAGAAGAACTCTAAGGAAGTCAAATAATATATTATAAGATCACAGGCTTTGGCTTCAGGCAATTTTGAATCTAAATTTTGGCTCTAACACTTGCTACGTGTCCTTGGGCAAAATACTCAGTCTTAACTAGGTCTGTCTCCTGATCTATAAAATGAAGATATTATTTCTCTCTTCATGATATCATTTTAATTAAATAAGGTAATGTATGATTTAAAAGGTAAGGTATTCTGTCTGGCACATGTATTGTGTTTGCAGCTACCAGTACTATAAATACTTGTTTTATCCTATTCCTAAAGCTTTGGGTTCAATGACTTACAGGTGCTGTGTAAAATAAGTTCTCCAGGAGACTCTGGTCATACTGAGGGTCGTTCAGCTCACTGCTGCAATACACATCACTCCCAGGGGAAGGGGAATCTGGAGGGGAGCCTAACCCATTCCAGAGATGACCTTGGGATAATTCCGTACTGCAGAGAAAAGAAAAACAAAGCAGAAGGACTTTAACACAAGTTTCAGCTGCACTTTTCCTTCTTTATAAGACTTTAAAGTTCTAAACATGGAAGAAGGTAAGCATTAAACAAAAAACTCACATTAAACAGAAGATTATCGGATAAATACTTTCCAATTACATTCCCCCTCTCCTGGGATGACAACTAGTATGCAAAATCCACTAATGATACTGATTGTGATCTCACTCAGCATTTCCTGGTCAGCTATTATGTGTTAGGTCTTGGATGATATAGAGATGGGTAAGCTAACACAATGTGTACTCTTGTGGAGTTTATGGTTTAGCAGGGAGGAAAAAAGGTAACTATAATTCAGTAAGCTGTTACATGTTGTTTTTGTGAAAAAATGGCTAGTTCATAAATATGCCTTCTTGCATTAAGTAATTATGTGTACTTAGGATTAATTATGGCATGATTAGTTTTATGTGGGATATAAAAACAAAATTCTCTACTTACAAGAAGTTTGTAAACTAATAGGAAGATAAGCATGTAAATAACTATAAACTCAAAAATGTTAAGGAATAGTTTCTGTTTTTTTAAGTTCATACTGTTCTGGTACTATTTTAGAGAGTTTTTACTTTCTACCTTTTCTTTCAGGTCCTTGTATAAATCCCATATTTTCCCTCAAAATGTAAGTTCCTTAGGGGCTGGGGATATAGCTCAGTTGGCAGAGTGCTTGCCTTGCACGCACAAGGCCCTGGGTTCAATCCCCAGCACCACAAAAAAAAAAAAAAAAAAAAATGTAAGTTCCTTAAAGGCAAAGTATATGTGTATTTTGTTTTTCTCTTATAGTAACCAGCACTTAATGAACATCTGTTAATGAACTCAATGACTTCTTAATGAACATCTGTTGCTAATAATAAAAGCAATAATATTTATTAAATACTATGTGTCTGGCATTGAGCTATGCATTTTTTAACATAGCATTTTTTATTTAAAAAAAATTTTTTTTAGCTGTTGATGGGCTTTATTTTATTCATTTATTTATATGCAGTGCTGAGAATTGAACCCAGTTCCTCAAACATGCTAGGCAAGAGCTCTATCATTGAGCCACAACCCCAGCCCAAGTTATACATTTTGCTACTTCTTTTTACTTTGCTTTCCTTTCAAGTTAGCTGCTATACTTTTTCTTTAATTTCTCAAGAAAATAGTACATAATCACTGCCTTCAAATGAGATGATACTTCTACATTACTTTGAATGAGCAGCTGCAGCAAATTCTTCCATTCTTACCTCTCCCTAATCTATGGAGGGTTTCTCAACCTTACTACTGACATACTGGGTAAAATAATTGTCAAGGGGCTGTCCTGTGCATTTTGGGTCCCTGGCCTCTACTGACCAGATACCAGAAGCACACCTCCACTTGTGACAACCCCAAATGCCTCCAGATAATCCTAAATGTCACGTGGGGCTAGAGGTGGGGACAATCATTCCCAAGTTGTGTACCATTAATCAATTGCAAACTATCTCTCAAAAAGAACAACTTCCTAACTGCCAAAATCCAACTACGAGTTTCCCAATCTACAGAACTTCTCTGAAGTTTTTGAGCACTGATGTTTTGAGAAATTCTACTTCTTGGTACTCTACATAACTTTCTTATTTGTCACTTAAATTCTCTCTCCATTCCAGCTGCTTGTGTTGTCCCTACTTTGCATACCCCTTAAGTTACAGAGAACTTCACTGTTTAAAGTATATAGTCCTTCACATTTTAATTCTTTTTTAAAAGTAAGATTTCTGTGAATTTATTCACATATTAAAAGGTTGGAATTTGCCTGTATTCCTTGGCCATAAAACAAGCCTACTTTTAGCACTATCTCTTCTCTTTCCTCCTCCCCTGCTTTTTTTTGGTGGTGCTGGATTCAACCCAGGGCCTGTAGAATGCTAGACAAGTGCTCTGACACTGAACTATACCCAAAGCTTTTCTTTTTTTTCTTAAACATAATTTTAAATCAAATATATATACTTGTATTGAAAGTTAAGGACGACAATTAAGGCTTATAATTAAAAACAATAGTTGTGTAACTTCCCAAAGGCGATTGCTTTTGACCCCCTTAGACACTTCTGGTATTTACCTCCATATTTCTAAGTGATACATATGCACTGCTATTTTCAGGGTTAACATAGCAGAGCCAAGTGTAGGAAAATTAACTATACAACTATACTTCCTTTCTTAACAATTTTACTTTTTCTCTTATACAATTTCTAGTTTTCCGTGGTATTAAAAAATGTCTTAATTTTCATTTGCAGAGTTTTCTATGTACCTATTACTATTCTATTACTGAACTCCCCAAGAAAACCGAAAATGTCCTCTCAACTTGGTCAATATTTATTTTATTTGTCCTTGCTACCCATGCCTCAGAAATGTCCCTACTGAAGCCCTATCCTGTCCTTATGGATTGCTTGTTCTGCAAATATGACATACATCCTAAAACTCCTTTTATCTCTCTTCCGTGTTGTATTCCCTACTTCTTGGATTCCATGTTTTCCTTTTTCTTTCCACGCCCTCTCTTCAAAAGAAGATATCCTCCTGAGGCTTCCTGAAGAATACTGATAGGTAAACTTTTGAGATTCTCAATATATGAAGGTATTTTTTTCTCTACCATCACACTTGGTTGACAGTTTGATTAGGAATGGAAGTTTATATACCAAATAATTTTAACTTCAAGATTATGAAGACGTTTCTCAGTAGAGAATCTTCCATGGAACTGCAGATAGTCCTGATGTCATTCCAATTCCAACATATAGGTGGTATTTCTTTATATTGTCTCTCTTTTTTTTTTTTGGGGGGGGGAGGGTACTGGGGATTGAACTCAGGGGCACCTGACTACTGAGCCACATCCCCAGCCCTATTTTGTATTTTATTTAGAGACAGGGTATCACTGAGTTGTTTAGCACCTAGCTTTTGTTAAGGCTGGCTTTGAACTCATGATCCTCCTGTCTCAGTCTCCAGAGCTGCTGGGATTACAGGCATCTGCCAATATGCTGGGCAATACTGTCTTTTTATATTTGGTATTTTAAAATTTCATGATTATATATCTTGACGTGTCCTTTTTTATTCATTGTGCTGGATTCTAGGTTGTTTTTTCTCCTAAACAGCTTTATTAAGATATGATTCATTTACCATACAATTTGCCCACAGAGCAATAGTTAATATATTCAGAAATATGGGCAATTTTAGAACATATTCATCACCTCAAAATGAAACTCTATAACCTTTACTTTTATTACCCTCTTTACCATCATGCTCAACCCTAAGGAACCACTGATATTAAACTGTGTTTACAGAATCACCTATTTTGGGTATTTCAAGTAAATGGAGTCATAAAATGTATAATCACTGGGGACTGATTTCTTTCAATTAGTAAGTTTTTAAGGTTCATCTGTGCTGCCACATGTATAAACATTTTTTTTATTGCTAATTAATATTCCACTAATGGATATTCCATGTTTTAAAAGTCCATTCATCAGGTGATAGACATCAGGCTTGTTTCCATTTTTTTTGAATATTAAGAATAATGCTGCTAGGATCATTCATATACATGTTTTTGTTTGGATGTATGCTTTCATTTTCCTTGGACATATGCCTAGGAGTTGATCATATAGTAAGTCTATGTGATACAGATGGAGGAGCTGACAAACTATTTCCCAAAGTACCATTTTACATTATCACAAGCAGTATACTAGGATTCCAGATTCTGTACATTCTCATCAATACTTATTATCCAGACTTTTTAAATCCAGTGTGAAGTCATATTTCATTGTTTTGGTTTGCATTTCCCTGATAACTAATGGTGTTGAGCATCTTTTCATGTGTAAATTTACCACTTAAATATCTTGTTTGGAGAAATGTTCAATCAGATCCATTGTCCATATTTTAACTGAATTATGTGTACCTTGAGTTAAAAAATGGAAACAAATGAATTCTTACAAATTCTGAGTTATAAAAAAGTCCCTTATAAGATATAAGATCTGCAATTTTTCCCTCATTCACTTGTCTTTCCACTTTAATAGTATCAATGGAAGCACTAACATTTTTAATTTTGAGGAAGTCCAATTTTTTTTATTGTGTTGTTTGTGCTTTTGGTGTCATATTTAAGACTCTATTCTAAATCCAAGGTCATTAAGATTTACCTGTATAGGTTTTATAATGTTAGCTCTTCCATTTAGCTGTTTGAGTCATTTTGAGTTAATTTTTGTAGATGGTGAGGTAAAGATCCAACCTCACCTTATCTAGACATCCCAGCACCATTCGCTTCGAAGACAGTTCTTCCACCACTGAATGATCTTGACAGCCTTGTCGAATATCAGCTGACCAAAGACACATGGGTATTCTAAGCTATCAATTCTATTTCATTGATTTATTTTTCTATCCTTATGTCAGTACTATTATTGACTTGCTTGCTATTGCTTAGGTAAGTTTTAAAACTGAGAAGTGTGAGTCCCATTCAAGAAAGTTTTGGCTATTCTGGGTTCCTTACAATATCACATGAATTTTAAAAGCAGCTGGTCAATTTTGACAAAATTGTCAGCTGGAATTCTGATGGACTGTGGTGAATCATGAACATGGAATGTTTTTCTATTTATTTAGACCTTTTAAAATTTCTTTCAATGGTGTTTTATAATTTTAGAGTTTATGTTGTACACATCTTTTGTTATGTTTATTCCTAAGTATTTTATTCTTTTTGATGCTATTATAAATAAAATTGTTCTCTAAATTTACCTTCAGATTGTTCTTTGCAAGCATGTAAAATACAATAGATCTCTACATATTGATTTTGAATCCTACAACCTTGCTGAACTTAGTCCTAATTTTTATTAGATTCTTAATCATTTTTATTGGATTCCTTATAATTTCCTATGTACTATATCATTTCATCTATACAGAGATATTTTTCTTCATCCTTTCCAATTTGGGTCCCTTTTATTTATTTTTCCTAATTGAAACAGCTAGAACCTATCGCACAATGTTGAGTGTTAAGAGCAAATATCCTTGTTTTTTCCTAATCTTAGGAAGACTGCATCCAGTCTTTTAACATTAAGCATGATGTTAGCTCTGTGTTTTCTGTAGTTACCCTTTATTAGGTTGAGGATTTTCTCTTCTAATCCAAGCTTATTGAGCATTTTGTCATGAAAGAGCATTGGATTTTGTCAAAAATGTTTCTCTTCATCTTTTGAGATGATCCTGTGGCTTTTGTTTCTCATACAATTGATACTGTGTATCACATAAATTGGTTTTCAGAAATTAAACTGATCTCACATTCTAAGTAAATTCCACTGGGTCATGGTGTAAAATGTCTTTTTAGTTGCTTGGCTTGATTTGAGAGTATTTTGTGGAGAATTGTTGTCTCCATATACATACTGATCTATAGTTTTCTTGTGATGCCTCTGTCTAGATTTGGTAACAGAATAATGCTGGGTTCATAAAATAGTAGGAAAAGGTTCCTAATTTTTAGAAGAGTTTGTGAAATATTGGTATTAACTCTTCTTTAAAGTTTTGGTAGAATTTAGCAATAAAAACTGTTTTGAGCTGGGCTTGGTGGCACATGCCTGTAAACCCAGCAGCTTGGCAGGCTGTGGCAGGAAGATTGTGAGTTCAAAGTCAACCTCAGCAAAAAGCAACGTGCTAAGCAACTCAGTAAGACCCTGTCTCTAAATAAAATACAAAATAGGGCTGGGGATGTGGTTCAGTTTTCGAGTGCCCCTGAGTTCAATTCCCAGCAAACCCACCCCACCTAAAAGAAAGGTCAGGTCCTGAAATGCTGACTGAAAGCTCTATATCTAGCTTGAGAGTCAGAGGGAACTTGTTGATTGGTGGGTTTCATTATAAAATAAATGGGTAGAGCCAGATCATTTTTTTGGGTAACCTCCAGTGGTCGGTATCTCAATTTCCTTCCTCTTGAGCTAGAGTTTCCAGGCATAATTTCTCCTTCAATCTGAGGGGGTAGTGTGGCTGTAAGTGTGCTAGGAATCAAGGAGGAAAGGGACTGTGGGAATGGAGAAATGTTGGTCATTCTCATATGCAGACTTTAAACTTAATCTCCTTTCTCTCAGTATGGTGCTCACCCTCACCCTCAACTGCACTTGACAACCCTGACCAGAGATCTTATAGTGCTACCTCTATAGAGAATAAATTCTAGTTTTTCACTGGGCAGGGAAATATCAGTCTCTTAGTTCTGTCCTTCTGTGAGGCACAGTATAATAATGCAGAGAGGTTACTCTGTGCCAGAAGTTGTCTAACAAGTTTATAGGAATTAATTCACTGAATTTGCACACAAAGTATCAATAAAGTAGATTATGTTATGATATCTATTTTACAGGTTAGGATACTACAGTAGAATGTGGTTATAACTTTGGATGTTTTTATCACTAGTGAGTGATAAAGTGTAGGCAGTCTGGCTCAAGGTACAGCTTTCTCTATTTTGGTAAGTCAGTTACCTTTGTATTGTGTACATATACAAATATGTAACAACAAATTCCATTGTCCAATATTTTATTGACATCTTTCATCTGTTGTCATTTCCCCTTTTGGTTCTTGGGATTTTTATGCCTTTCCGATTTCTTTATCATCATTTTACTGAGGTTTTAAAAGGAGTGGGCAACGATTAATAAATGGTCAAACCGATCAGACACTTCTCAAAAGAAGAAATATAAATGGCCAACCAATATATGAAAAAAAATGTTCACTATCATTAGGAATTAGGAAAAATAGAAATCAACTACATTGAGATTTAATCTCACACCAGTCAGGACAGCAATCATCAAGAATACAAATAATAGTAAAAGCTGGTTCTTTTACACTGTTGGTGAGATTGTAAATCAGTACAACCACTATGGAAATCACTGTGGAAGTTCCTCAAAAGATTAGGCATGGAACTACCATATGACCCAGTTATATTACTCCATAGTATTTGTCCTACAGAATTAAAGTCATCATATTATAGTGGTACATGCATACCCATGTTTATAGCAGCACAATTCACAATAGCCAAACCATGGAAACAGCCTAGGCATCCATCAATGGATGAATGAATGAAGAAAATGTGGTATATACACACAATGGAGTTTTAATCAGCCATAAAGAAAAATGAAATAATGTCATTTGCAGGAAAATGGATGGATCTAGAGACCATTACGTTAAGTGAAATAAGTCAAACTCAGTTTTCTCTCATAAGTGGAAGCCAGAGAGGAAAAAGGAAAAGAGGGTAAGGGACAGGATCTCCTGAAAATCAAGGGGAGATCAGTACAGGAAAGAGACCAAGGGATGTGAGGTAGGAGAGAGGGAGGAAGTGCTGGGGAGTGATATTGGCCAAATTATATTGTATGTATATACAAATATGTAACAACAAATTCCATCATATACATACTATAAGGCACCAATAAAAATGTAGAAAAAGAAAACATTTTATAAAATAAAATCATAAAAGATCAAAATAAATAAGGAGTGGGCATGAGAGTATGTCCTTCATTCTTATTTTCATTCTCCTACTCTTTAATTGGGTACCCCATCCTATCTACTTTCAAGGTTTCAATTATAGAAGTATAGCTAACACCCAATTTTTATCTTTGGGCCAACCCTCTCTCCTAAGCTTCAGCTCTATATATTCAGGCACCTACTAAACACTACCCTTGAATGTTCCATAGGCAACTTAAGTCTCAGATTTACAAAGCTTAAACTTGAATTTATTATCTTCAAATCCTTACCTGACATTGAGGATTTCAATTTCAATCATTTGATCCATAGAGTCCCTAAACCAAAACCCTAGGGGTCATTTTTCAGTTTTTGTCCTCTTTCCACAACTAATGTCATAAGATCCTGCCATATCAACTTTCATTTTTTATGTTTCCAACTCCACCACAAAGAAAAACTACTCCCACATAATTTTCCATCTAGCTTATAAAGTTGATTTTCCATACTACTGCCAAACTGACTGATCTTTCCACTCTTCTGCTCAAATATTTTGCTGTTCTAACCAATTTGTAGTATGAAATCAAAATGTTTTAACATAATATTCAAAGTCTTTCAAAGTCTAGCTTCCATTTTCCTTTTCAATTACACCCCTACTCACTCTACCTATACCATTAGCACTTGCTCTTCTCTTTAAGAAGTCTAAACCTTAACCAAATTGAATGGAGTTTCTGAAGAACATGTTCTCTTGCACCTTTATTTAATTAATTAAAATTAATTAATTAATTAAGTAAGTAAATTATTTTCTGTTACTGAGGATTGAGCCCAGGGGTGCTGCACTACTGATCTATATCCCTAGCACTCTCCTCTTTTTTTTTAATGTTTCATTTTGAGATAGGGTTTCTTTAAGTTGTCTAGGCTGGCCTTGAACTCATAAGCATCCTAATATAGCCTCCTAAGTTGCTGGGAATCCAAGCAAATGCCACGAAGGCTGCCGTCTCACACTTCCATAACTTAACACAAATTGCTTTTAACCACTATGCCCTACCACCTTGCCAAGACAGTAATGGGGATAGTATCTTACTCAAGAGACAATAAATAGATGAGGGCACATGTTAATGGTAATAATAACAATAGCTACCAAGAATCAAGTGACTATGTGTCAAGCACAGTGTTAGCTCCTTTACATCCACCATTTCTAATCTTCACAATTTTGCAAGATTAGAAACAATTCCAAATTTACTAATGCCTCTGGAGGTAAGATGCCTGCCTAAAGACACAACAAACCTCAAATTTCAACTTGAATCTATTTAAACATTCATGTAGCTTTCCTTACATCATGTTGATATACTGATGGTGGGAAGAGCTGGGAAATAATGGAAAGGACTGGGAACCATTCTGTAAATGAAGCCATGAACAAAAGGCTAAAAACTGAATTTTTATTTAGTAGGCAATGAGTAGTAGTTTAAGGAATAGGAAAGAACTGGTTAGTTAAGGAAGCAAAGCTTCAGGAGGATGAATCTAACAACATACTTAATGAATAGAAGGAAGAACTTAAAAAAGAAATGAAGTTGGTTAAAAGCACTTACCTTCCTAATAGTAGCTGTATAGCTCCGGTATCAATTTTTGTGTCATGTTTCCAAAACGTATCCTCAGTTGGAGGAAGGACATGATCTTCAATGTGATCTTTCACTTGATTCTTAGACAACATTCTGATTCTGAAGTGTAGAAAAATACTTTCTCACTAAATGGCTAACAGATGGGAAAAATCTGAATCATAGTTAATTGAGAAAAAAAAAAGAGTATGGAGCTGGTCTGATTCAGAAAATTAGTTTACTTTAGATTTAAATGCCTTAAATAGATCTAAAACTTTACACTCTGCAAAGATCTTTACTACATCAGAACCCCATTTCATTTCTGAAAGGTAGGAAGAAAATAACCCCATTTTATATACAAGCATTCCAGTTCAGAAAGAACAAAGAATTTACTTGTTTATACATTTAGCAAGTATCAGTGCTAGTAGTAGCATCTTAACTCCTAGTTTAGACTTCTTTGCCATCTTGTCAAAAATTATTTTCTGAACAATTCCAAGATTATCCAACTTAACAAGAAACACAGGTTGGGTGCTGGGGTAGTAGATCAGTGGGTAGAGTGCTTGCCTAGCACATGTGAGGTTCAATCCTCAGCACCACATAAAAATAAATAAAGGTATTGTGTCCATTTACAACAACAACAACATAAAAATAAATTTAAAAAAAAAGAAACACAGGTTAACAAGAAAGTGAACTATTGGGTTTATGTCTATTCTGTAACTTACTGGGTTGATGATCGAAGAGAATCTTCCTTCATTGGAGGATGAATTGTGTCCAACAGCATGCTAGTTTCTGGGCTTGATTTCATTGCAGAAATCACCATGGCATTGCGCAGTTTATTGCCTTGCTCTAACAGAGCTGAAAGCAGCAAAAGCAGAAAATGAAAACTGAATTCCAACAGAAAAATTTGCAATGTTCAGTGTATTTCCTTCTATCTTAAGACTTACCACAAGGTTCTGTAATGGCTTACTTGTACCCCTCCCCACTAGCAAGAGAATTCCTGGAGGACATTCATTTAACAATAGTTGTTTACTGTGTTTTTACTCTCTGTACTGTTTTAGATGCTGACATTGTATCAATGAATAAAGTCTCTTTTTCCAGAGAGAAGGACCTTCTTGTGGTAGTCATTAAATCCCCCGGCATTCGATTCTTTCAACTGGTGTTTGTACATAAGCGTTCTACTTTATTGTTAATAATTATTGTTAAATCTCTTTCTGTATCTAATTTATAAATTAAATTTTATCAAAGACATGTATATATAGGAAAAAATAGTACATATGTAGGGTTCAGTAGTATATAGTTTCAGGCATCTATTGGTGGCCTTGCCTTACAATGAGAATTTCAATTTCAATCATTATAGTAAATGGGGACTACTATATAACCAGAATGACTTCCCATTCTGTTCTTTTATCCACTCTACTATATATGATCCCACTACAGTTCTTAGGTTTCCTTTTAAAAGCTGAGGACCAATGGTTTTACTCCATGGAACATGGGAACTATCATAATTTTATTGAGATTCTACCTCTGTTTAGAAGGTAAGTGAGACTAAAAACAAAATACCTACTTTCTAGTCTATAGTTTTAAACTTCTGAAAATAATGAAAATGTGGTGGTTAGGCCAAGAAAAAGAAAACCCCTCAAATGTGCCAAAGAGATCCATAAATATCTAACATTTCTTATAATAAACAGATCAAAATATAGGTTAAAAACTGGAGAAAAGACCCCAAACCTTACATATCACATCCTCAATGTGTGATATGAAAAATAAAAGCAAACTAAACCAAATAAAGATCATCCATTGAGGTAAACAGAATTCTAAGATGGTTCCCCAAAGATTCCCAGCCTTTAGGTACACATACCTTTTCCTAGTGATTCAAAGACTCATCTAGGTATTATTTCAAAGGGATTCTGAAAATGTATTTAAGGGTCCAACTCTGTCAACTTTGATGTAGGTTGATTTTCTTGGTAGGCTGGACCTATGATATGAGACTTGGAATGGGGTCTAAATGCTATGATGGCAAGACACTGAATTCTGTCAGCAACAAGAATAAGCTTGGAATTTTCTCCAGAAATTTTCTCCAGAGCCTGCAGATAAGAACTCAGCCTGTCTGATACCTTGACTTTAGCAGAAAATCCAATATATCATGCCTGACTTCTGACATACAAAACCATGAGATAACAAATGAGTATTGTTTGAAGTGTTAAGTTTGTGGTTGTTATGCAGCCATAGAAAACTAATACACCCATTAATGTTACTAATCAAGAATACTGATTATTAGCCAGGCATGGTGGCACATGCCTATAAACCCAGTGGCTTGGGAGGCTGAAGCAGGAGGATTGCAAGTTCAAACCCAGCCTAGGAACTTAGTGAGGCCCTAAGCAACTTAGTGAGACCCTGTCTCAAAATAAATAAGAAAAAAGGGGCTTAGGGATTAAGTGCCCTGTGTTTAATCCCTGGTACCAAAAAATGTTAATGATTATTAACATTTTGATGTGTCTTGTCATTTTTATCTATGCATATATATCTGTATATACATTTCTTTTGCAAAAACGGCATATTTATGTTGTTTTATAACCACGTTTTCACTTACCACACTAACTTTTTCTCAGTACATAATGGCTACACAGTATTATATTCAGAATTCATTATATTTATTTTTTATTAAAAGAAAGCAAATCTCTTTGGGATTCAGCTGGAAAACATCTGCATCCAAAGAAATTTGGCTTGTTTATTCACTGAGACAGGGTGAGGAAAACATGGTCTACTTTTAGATCTAAAAGTCTTCTATTTAGTATGCAGCTTCCAGCTTAGTATGCAATAGGACCCTTTTCCTTTTAGTTTAGTTGGTACTGGCTTTATTTGATATTATTTAAAGTTCATTAAGCCGGGCGCAGTGGCGCACGCCTGTAATCCAAGCAACTTGGGAGGCTGAGTCAGGAGGATCGCGAGTTCAAAGCCAGCCTCAGCAACTTAGCGAGGCCCTAAGCAACTCAGTGAGACCCTGCCTCTAAATAAAATACAAAATAGGGCCGGGGATGTGGCTCAGTGGCAGAGTGTCCCTGAGTTCAATCCCTGGTTCCAAAAAAAAAAATAAATAAATAAATAAATAAATAAATAAAGTTCATTAACCTCTCATGGATGAATAAAGAGGTTAATGACAAGGAGTGTTTGATTTTAGGGCCATGTAGACAAGAAGCTTTTTTTCTGATACTTAAAATGTTCCTAAGGAGGTAACAGCTTTGGTACTTTATTATATATCCCTATCTGTTACTGTTTGGATATAAGGAGTTCCCGAAAAGCTTCTGCTAATGCAGTAATATTCAGTGGTAACATGACAAGATTATGAGAACTGTAACCTAATCCTAGTTTGAATGGACTGATTGGGTGGAAACTGTAGGCAGATGGGGAGTGGCTGGAGGATGTGGGCCACTGGGGGCATGCCCTGGAAGGATGCATCTTCCTTATGGCCCTTTCCCCTTTCCTTGGATCTCTCCTCCTTTTAAAACTATTTTTTTCTTTGGTACTGGGGATTGAATCTAGAGGTGCTTTACCGCTGAGCTGTATTCCCAGCCATTTTATTTTGAGACAGGGTCTCAGTAAGTTGCCTGGGACCTCATTAAGATGCTGAGGCTGACCTTGAACTTGTGATCCTCATGTCTCAGCTTCTCCAGTTGCTGGGATTACAGATGTGAGCCACTGCACCTGGCTGATCTCTGCTACCTTGCTGCCATGAGAGCAGTTTTCCTCCACTAGAGCCCTTCCCCCATGATGTGCTGCCTCATCTTGAATCCAGAGCCCCAATGAACTTGGCTATCTATGGCCTGAGATCTCTGAGACCATAAGACCCAAACAAACTTTTTCTCCTATAAGGTATTTTTGTCAGGAGTTTTTGGTTACAGTGATGAAAAAGCTATAACCAAAACAATATCTAATTATCATCATTCTTTAAGGCAAAATATTTCGTCTGTGCTCTCAGAGCTCCTGGTATTTAACTCTATCAAAGAATTGGTCATGCAGTGTTGTTAATTGTCAGTCTTACCCAATTTATAGTGCTGGGATTGGCTTTTTCTGGTCCTTGTATTTGTGGTGTCTGGTACAGTGTCTGGCATATATCAGACATTTGATAACTGTCTAATGAATGCTTCTATTGCTGCATGTATTTACACATAATTGTAATCTGCTTTTGAGTCTGTCTCCTTTACTCAAATGAATTCCTTAAGGGCAGGAGCTGAAACATTTATCATTGTAGCTTTAAAACTAAGAACAAGACTGACACAAGACAGACACATAAAAGCTACTTGAATTGAGCCTTATTTTTCATCTCTGATAAATAAAAACTCCGCTGGGAATAAAAATATTGAAGAATGATTTATTGAGTCCTTTAAATCTGAATGGGAATTGGTACCTCAGATACTTTCCAAAGCAGCTTTTAAATGGAAAAAAAAAAACATTAAGGAAGATAAGTAAGAGAAATCTATGCAGAAGTAGTCCATTTGTTGGCCTGCAAGTGGTTTCACTGTTGAAACAGCCATTTTTTTTTTTGGAAAATTCTTTCATGTCTAAGGTATGACAGTAAGAACATTTTATCTTGACTTTTCAAGGAGAAACTGGTATCCCACAGTTCAAAAATTATCATGGCATCTTCCTGCACCTCAATACAACAACCATTTTGAACACACACTGAAAGAGCACTCTGGTGAGTTCAGGACAAATATTTCCCTTACTTATTTCCTACATGAAATGGGTACAGTCCCAGCTACACAAAGTAGATATACAGCTTCTGGTATTCCTTCCAATATTCTGCTATCTATTCTAAAGCCCAGAATGTGTAGTTGGTGTTTCATAAATACTAGCTAGCTGCCTGATTCCGCCCCACTTCCCACTTTCTGGTATAACATTAGTACAATAAAGACCAGGAAAGTCACTGGGGTTAGCTATTTATTGTGTCCCTCCTGGGACCTCAGCTCTAGGCCTACAGAAGCAGTCCAGTTAATCTTAGTTCCCTAGAATCTTGTGTTTGGAAGAGTCCTTTAAAGATTCCACCCAAATGTCTACTTGAGGATTTAATCCAAAATGCAAGAGGATCATCAGATCTCCAGCCCATGCCTGACTATTTACAGTGGTGTAGAATTCACAACCTTTTGAAGTGGTCCTCTCCCATTTTTGCATATGTCAGACTATTAACTCAGTCTGAGCCACCATCTGTCTTGTTTCATCTTTAAATTCATTGATCCTAGAAGATTACAGAAGAGGTTGCATATTGGCAGGCCAGGGGTTGTGCCTGGCATATTTTGTTTGGCTTGAACAGTTGGCCAGTATAGTCTTGATTAAAATAATAATAATATAGGCATGCCTAGGTAAACAATGAACTTACAGGAGCAGGATGAAGGAGAGGGCTTTGCCTGAGTCTAAGACAAAAATTAATTGGAAATGAGGAGCAGCTGCCCCTTTTGACAAGGCAAAAGTTTCCTAACTCTAAGCCTACGTCGTCATTTTAAAATGGGGAAAAAATTCCTACCCTCACGGTGGTTTTTCTAAGATTCGGAGTATAAAGCAGAATGACAGACATTTGGTAGATGCTGAATAAATAACCACTTCACTAATGAACAAATATCTTTCTCCAAGTCTGGTGCCCTAGTCTATACAAAATATTCCAAGTGTAAGTTGACAAGTGCTGAGAATAGTCGGTCAATTTTCTTTCTTGTTAACAGAGCCTTTGTGTTAAAGACTAAAATAAATGGACTATAATCTTGGAATATATTTTTAAAAATAGACATTTCAGTTGAAAAACTATGAACAGAATGTTTCCTTCATTAAAATATATATCAAGATGGGTACACATCTCTGTGGTACAGTGTATGCTCAGCACATGCAAAGCCCTGGTTTCAATCCTCAGCAACATAAAAAACAAGAACAAAAACAAAAATCAAACCAAATGTCCTTACTAATGTGAATTATGTACCTTAGTAGTTATTTAAAAGACTTTCCTATGAATGTTACAGATATTCTATTTTGGAAATCTTACTTGTGGGGATGGGAACAAATTCCTGTCATGCCAGCCATGTCACAGTAATAACATAGTATAATATAAGCCAGTTAGTTGCTTTCATTGTACCACTCCCTAACCGGAGGTAATTAATTCTATTCCCATTTGCTTTTTTTCTTCCCCCAGTCTAAGCCGTTACATGGGTAAACCTGTCTCCTTTTTACTTCTATTTACTTACAACAGAAGTTAATTCCCAGGCTTAAGATAAGCAGTTAAGATCAGTTGCTATGCACTGAATATTCTCATTAAGACTAATAGTTTTCAAAGTATGAAATGAAGTTGGTACTGCCCTCTTTGTACAATGGTATAAGTATATGCTCCTGATAATACAAAAAATATGTCTGCCTTGAATTATTTGGAGAAAAATAAGAACTAATATTTTTCTCTGATAAAAACTACCCTCTTATCCAGATTCCTTTTAAACAACTCTTTCCCCAAATCTGCAATTACAAGAAACTAATTTAGAAGTTACTTGGTAGACATGAATGGAACTGGAGGACACTGTGTTGAGTGAAATAAAAGTAACAGAAAGACAAATAATGTGTCTTCTCATTTATATGTGGAAGCTTAAAAGTTGATCTCAAAGTAGTAGAGAAAAGAAGAGTAGTTATCAAAGCCAGGGAAGGGTGTTGGGAGGGGGACAAAAAAGAGATGATTAACAAATACAGAGGTGCAGTTGGATAGGAAGAATAACTTCTAATGTTTTATATCAATAAGAAGATAACTATGGGTGACAATAATTAATTGAAATAATTAGTAGAGAGAAGTTAGAATGTTCCTAACAAAGAAATGATAAGTATCCAAGGTGACAGATATGCCAGTTACCCTAATTTGATCATTACACATTATACACCTGTACTGAAATGTCCCAGTGTACACTATAAATATGTACAATTACTATGTGTCAATTAAAAATAAAAATTAAAACAAAAAAATTATTTGGTAGTTTGATAGGGCTATCTTTTTAAAAAAAATTTTAGTTGTTCATGGACCTTTATTTTATTTATTTATTTTATATGTGGGGCTGAGAATTGAACCCAGTGCCTCATACATGCTAGGCAAGCGCTCTACCATGAGCCACAACCCCAGCCCCAATAGGACTATCTTTAAATGGTGCGAAATTTCAAATCACAGCAAGTCTTTTATTTGACTAGTTCAAATATGTCTTGGTTTTTTTTATAGGTGAGCTAATAAGCAGAGCAATCCCAATAAATACAACTTAGTCTCTGTTTACAAATATATACTTACCTGAAAGGAGGTCCTTGGTGGGGGGGTTGTTTGAAGAAAGAATGCATGAATCACTATGACTCTTGGCAACTGTCCTAATTTGAGGCTGAAATTCAGAACTGTTGAGAAGGGACATCTGCTTCCGTGGTGCTTTGCCTTTTACAGTTACAGACTCTAAACTCTGCCCTGAATTAAGGTGGTGCTGTAGTCCAAAGAAAGGATCCTTTATTGTATCAGAGTTCTCTACAAAGTACAAGTGGTCCTTTCCCCTGTTTGAAAAAAAGGAGACTGTCATCAGTGTCTAATCCCTTACGGTAACATGCCACTTTGTCAGAGTCAGGAAAAGGATCAGTGACAGCAATATAGCTTGGACTTTAAAAGAGGTGACTTTCTTGCAATGTGACTTTGTAATACTGTTTTACATCTCTTAAATAACAGATGTTTTACCTACAGTTGTGGGGTTGTTTCTTTTTTTGGGGAACAGGGTGTACAGGGAATTGAACTCAGGGCACTCAACCACTGAGCCACATCCCCAGCCCTATTTATGTATTCATAATTTTTAGTTGGAGGTGGACATAATATCTTTATTTTATTTTTATGTGGTGCTGAGGATTAAACCCAGGGTCTCTTGCATGCTAGGTGAGCACTCTACCACAGAGCCACAACCCCAGTCCCAGCCCTATTTAGTATTTTATTTAGAGACAGGGTCTCACTAAGTTGCTTAGCACCTCACTTTTTGCTGAGGCTGGCTTTGAACTTATGATCATCCTGCCTCAGCCTCCAGAGGTGCTGGGATTACAGGCGTGTACCACCATGTTCAGCTAGAGGTTGTATCTCGAGTAAAACAATGAAATAGGGCTGGAGATACAGCTTGGTAGAGTGCTTGCCTCACGAGCACAAGGCCCTGGGTTTAATCCCCAGCACTGCAAAAAAAAAAAAAAAAAAAAAAGAAAAAAAAAAGAAAAAAACCAATGAAAAAGAATTTAGCACACAAAAAGGTGGGGGAGGGGTCAGCACAGAGCCTGACATAAAGCAAATACTTCATAAACAATTAAGAGAAAGATCTGTTTTTCTCTTATTCTACTGTTTAAAAATAACTCCTTTCCCTCTTTTCTCTCATGGACATTTACCATAGCATCTATATTTATTTGGTCCTATTTATTTATATGTTGGTTTCTACACTAGTTTGTGAAGAGTCTCTAAAAACAGGGTTTTTTGGTTTTGTTGTTTCGGTGCTGGACATGCTAAGTAAATACTCTACCACTGAGCTACACCCCAGCTTTGGGAATTGTGTTTTATTAATTTCTAGGCTCCTAATATTGAACCAGGACCACAGTGTGTACTTAAAAATTATTTCCTAAATGAGTGATGGCATTTTTTACTTTAACCACAAAGAAAGAAAGAAATCATGAGTACAATGGAGTTAGCTGATAGACTGCTATTGACTGTGGTAATTACCTTGGTGTGGTTGATCTACTACTGTTGGCTCCTAATTCTTTTCCATCATTTTTGATGGTAGGTATCCCATGAGACCTTGATGGAATCAGAAACTGGGTATTGCTGGATTCAGTATTCTCTCTGAATCCCTGCTTAGATAAAAGCACATTTTCTGTCATGTCTGTGGTAGGAAGAGGATTGTAGCTATTGTAAGTTTCTGACAGAGGCTCCAAGGCAAGTGAAACCTGAAAGAAACATGTAATATATCAGAAATTTTCTTTAGCATCCACTACTTTTGACTCCCCTACTTCATATAAATTAACGTTCCCCATTCCTTACAAGATTAAGTCTAACTTCCTGCCTACCTCAGATGCCTCATCTCTCACCATGGTCCCCTCCTTCATTTCTCTGGCCTGGTCAAACCAATTACTTAGAGTTCTCTAAATGTGCCTTATATTTTACTGCTTTTTATCTTTGTATATAAAATTTACCTTAACATTAATTCTTTATGTCCAGATAGAGATGTTATGTTCATTGCCTTCTTTGTGTTTCTACTTATTCTGTATCTACCCATCAATGTAACCAGCACGTACTGAATACTATAGCCCAGGAACTCACACAGAGAAGCTTCAGTGATGATATAACCCTATCAGGAAAGTATGTTATTCTAATTTGAAGATTAAAAGAAAAGAAAAAAAAGCAGAGGCCTGGAGAAGGTATTTGTATCTTTTACTTTATCATTCTAATTAGACTATGAATTCCTTGAGGGCATGAACTGCCTTCTTCATTTTTTGACTGACTAATTAGCTAATATCATACTCTTGGTACTCAAACCTAATAAGCCTAATGGTCTGATGAATAAAAGAATGGCACAGCACCTTCTGCATTCTTATTAGTTGCTGGGGAAAACTAAGTCCCTAGTTTTATGATGGAGAAGAGATGGTGAGAAGGGAGAAACACAAAGATTGAAAAATAAGTTTCTATAAGGTGTGATGGCATATGACTATAGTCCCAGGTGCTCAGGAGGCAGAGAAGACCACATGAGCCCAGGAGTTTGGGGTCAGTCTGGGTAACATAGTAAGATAAAGAAAAAAATAAATTTACTTAGTTTTTCATTCCTTTAAGTTCAAGTTCACTATTAAAAGGTTTTTCAGGGGCTAGGGCTGTAGCTCAGTGGTAGTGCGCTTGCTTAGCATGTGTGAGATACTGGGTTCAATCCTCAGCACGGCATAAAAATAAATAAAATAAAGGTGTAAAAAAATAAAAAAAATTTTTTTCAATCCTCTGAAATGCCCAATGGAGAAAGTGTAATAGAGGAATTAAAAAAAAATCTAAAGCAAAACTCTGCAGATGAAATTGGGAAATATACTCCAAAAGAAAGAATAGCAGTATAGGAAGTTCAAGGTCAGAAAGCAGAAGGAATTGTTTAAGCAGCCAAGGAGAGTAAAATAATCATGAATTACTTAACACAAAAATGAAAAATTGTAGTTAGATGTTTTAAGCTATCTCTGGGAAGGTCAATGGAATATTTTGTGCAGGGAAATTGCCAAGGCATAAGCCCAATAAAATATGCCTGGATTCTGATGAGGAGAATTCTGATCATGAACCAGGCAATATAAAATCCTTCAAATCTATTAATCATCAAGATTTTCTTACAAAGACAAATGATAGGAATGCAGTGGGATGAATAGTCTGAGCAATAGTCATTGTGATATCATCACCTAAAATCCTGGCTGCTCAAATGGAAATGTCAGGAAGTGTTCCCTTACCATTCATCATTTGCCAAAGACTACCACTGCATTCTAGAAACAAAGGAGGCACTGGGGATACAGTCTATGTCCTGGCCTTAATAATAAACTGCTGACTGGCTGGCTACTGAGTTTTGCTTTTGCCTTAAGCATATCTGAACCATTAGCAAAACAACTAAAACAACTGGGCCTATTCTACTACTGGCTGGTGGTGAAAGGGCAGAGAAAGTCCAGGTACTTTCTACATCCATCTTATTAATCCAAACTTAGGGGCCAGCCTAACTCAGTTATACAAATATTGTTTGACACCAGTTCTGTGCAAGGCTCTGTGCTACCTGTCTGAGGCAAAGAGATGTCTAAAACATGGCTCCTAACCCAAGGAATCATATTATTTTTTAAGGGAACTTTTAAAATTTTAATATAAAATGGTGAGTGCTAAGATAAGGATATGTACTAAATGCTGTGGAACACTAAAGAGAGGTTTGAGCTTGGGAAAAGGTGAGGAAAGAGAACCAGAGATGGTTTCCAGGAGTGTAATACAAACATCTGAGTTAAGAATCTCAAATGTAAGTAAGCCAAGTAAAGCTGAAGGGATTTGAAGTAAAACATTGTAGGTGGAAGGAAGAGCATTTGTTTAACCTTGGAGGTATAAAACAGAATACTGTTCAATTAATTCCTATCCTTTGGACCTCTACTCCTAAACCCTCTGCTTTCCATAATATACCAAATACAATCCTGCATTCACGTCCTTCTATCATTATTCCAGATCACCTCAGTCATTTCCCCTTCCAATCATGGCTCAGCCTATGCTCATTCCTCTGCCAATTCCAATATTGAGCCCTGCAGATTTTCTTTTTCTTTTTTCTTTGGGTGCTGGGGATTAAACCCAGGGTATCTGTTATGGTTTGTATGTGAGATGTCCCCCTAAAAGCTCCCGTGTTTAAACAGGAATATTCAGAGGTAAAATGATTGGATTATGAGAGCTATCTCCTAGTCAGTCTGTCATAGTTTAAAAGGACTGACTGGGTGATAACTGTATGTAGGAGGGGTATGACTGGAGGAGGTGGATCACTGTGGGTATGTCCTGGAAGGATGCATCTTCCCTGTGGTCCCTCCCCCACTTCTCTGCTTCCTGATCCTGCCATGAGCTGAGCAGCTTTCCTCTGCTGGGCCCTTCACCATGATGTGCTACCTCAGCTTGGGCCCAGAGCAATGGAGCTGGCCATCTAGTATTGAGACCTAGGAAAGTGTGCACCCAATAAACTTTTCCCCCTTTAAGTTATTCTTGCAGGGTATTTTGGTCACAGTGACATAGAAGCTAACTAAAACGGCTTCACACATGCTAAGCACATGCTTTATCACTGAGCTACAACCACAGCCAGATTTTCTGTTACAAAACTACCTTATCAAGATCTACAAGCAATCAGCAGATTTATGAAAAAATGTTCAACATCACTCGTTATAAGAGAAATGCAAATCAAAACCACCTTTAGATTTCATCTTACCCCAATTAGAATGTCTTTTATCAAGAACACAGGCAACAACAGGTGTTGGCGAGGATGTGGGGAAAAGGGTGCACTCTTACATTGCTGGTGGGAGTGCAAGTTGGTACAGCCACTCTGGAAAGCAGTGTGGAGATTCCTTAGAAAACTTGGAATGGATCCACCATTTGACCCTGCTATCCCACTCCTTGGCTTATACCCAAAGGACTTAAAATCAGATTGCCTCAGTGATGCAGCCACATCAATGTTCATAGCTGCTCAATTCACAATAGCTAGATTATGGAATCAACCTAGATGCCCTTCAGTGGATGAATGGATAAAGAAACTGTGGTATATATACACAATGGAATATTACTCAGCTATAAGGAAGAATAAAATTATGACATTTGTAGGTAAATGGATGATGTTGGAAACTGTTATGCTAAGTGAGATCAGCCAATCACAGAAATCCAAAAGCCGAATGGTCTCTCTGATAAATGAATGATGATGCATAATGTGGGGGGGAAAGATGGCAAGAATGGAGGAAAGATAGCTAGCATAGAGGGAAGGGAGGGGTGGGGGCGGGTGGGGGGTAAAATTAATAACAGAGTGTGTGACAGATACCATTGCCCTGTGTAAATGCATGAACGCACAGATGGTGTGACTCTACTTTGTGTACAACCAGTGAAACAATAGCTGTACTCCATTTGTGTTCAATAAAAAAAAATAAATTAATAAAAAAAAAACAACAAACAAAAAAAAAACAACAAAAAAAAACTACCTTATCACTTTAATTGGACATATCTTTTCTTAAAAGGTCTCCAGTTCCCTAAAGTCTTCTCCAAAGGAAACTTCCACTTGCCAGGATAAGAAACATTGACTTACTCTTTTCTGGAGCTATCTCTACATCATCACTCTGTCAGTTAAATATATCACTCCTCTTCTGAAGCCCACACCATCCACATATCCTATAAATATGCCATTTACTGCCTCCATCCATAACAGAGCAACCTTAAGATGTTTATCATCCTTCTAGCAACAACTCAAGGTTCTCTTTAGCATTAAGTTGCCTACAATTATCTTTTACATCTAAAACATCTATCAGTATCAGAGATAGTAGTAAATTAGTATGTCTAATTTTCAGACTTATGGTGGTCAATGTAGCATTTTAAAAAATTTAAATCACTTAAAATGCTTCAAAGAATTGCATTTCATATAAAAATATGAATTTCTGGCTTCTCTTGAAATATCAAAATATCTAGCAATGCTAGGTCTCCATTTCCATGTGGCAAAAATTAGCTAGAGTAGACTAATTGCTTTTGTCAGGATATGTATTCCAGCTGCAGGTTCCTAACATGTCCCAAAGGGAGGCAGAATAAAGATTGCTGGTTATAGGTACATCTGGGACCATGCTTTGAAATTTTTATTTTAGTAAAATAAACATTTTTATAATTGTACAGTTTTGCAAGTTTTTAACATATGAATAGATACATGTAACCAGTACCATAATCAAGATACGTAACACTTTATCACCCCCAAATAATTCCCAGACACATACTTTTTTACAGATACACTCTCTCCTCACCTCTAATCCTGAGTACCCAGAGATGACAGTTTTGTCTTTTCAAGAATGCCATACCAATGGAACCATATGGTGCATACTTGTTTAAGATGGGCTTCTTTCACGGAGCATGTATCTGAGATTCTTTCATGTGGTGTGGTATCCAAGTTAATATGGCTTGTCATATTAACTAATTTTTCAAAAACTGAAACAGCCTTGCATTCTCAAGATAACCTTCAGTTGGTTGTGGTATTATTCTTTTTATGTAGTACTGCACTCAATTTGTTATTTTGAGGGGTACTTTTAGGTCTAGGCTCATGAGGGAATATTGTTTTGAAGTTTTATTGTACTGTCCTTCTTTAGTTTTGGTATAATGGTGGTGCAGGCCTCAGAGTAAGTTGTGTTTTCTCTTCTATTTTTCTGAGAGACACTATATATAAGTGGTGCTATGTCTTCTTTAAATGTTCAAAAGAATTTGCCAGTAAAGTGATCAGGGCCCAGGAATTTCTTTTTGGAAGGTTTTAAACTACAAATTCAATTTTTTAAAAGTTACAGATCTATTCAGGTTATCTTGAGTGAGTTTGGGCAGTTGATGGTTTTTAAAGAATCAACCTGTTCCACCTAAGCTGTCAAATTTGGACGTATACAGTTGTTTGCAGTATTCCCTCAATATCTATGGGTTCCATCTTTCTTAGAGCAGAATAAAAAAGAACCTGGAATATTTTGTGTCCATGAAAGAGAGAACAAGAGACGTGAAATTCAAAAGAAGTGGGAGAAGGCATATTTCTTTGTGGGAAAGAATATTCCCAGATGGTTTAATATACAACAGAAAATGTGAGTGTCAAAAGATACATTGTAAAACAAATTATAGGAAGAACTATGATCACTAAGTGGAAAAGATACATGATGAAAACTGAAAAAACAGAAAAGTACTGCAATTTAACGCTTTTCTAACATGCAAATATAATAAGAAGTATTCCTGTGAAAAGCAGTTCTATAGTAAGAAAATAAGTTAAAAGAAATGAAAGTCTCTTTAAAAAAGAATGCTTTACTGCTGGGCATAGTGGTGCACACCTGTAATTTCAGCAGCTCAGGAAGCTGAGGCAAGATGATCACAAGTTTGAGGTCAACATCAGCAATTTAGCTAGGCCCTAAGCAACTTGGCAAGATCCTGTCTCAAAATACAAAGTAAAAAGGGGTGGGATGTAGTTCAGTGGTAAACTGCCTCTGGGTTAAATTCCCTGTACAAAAAAACAATAACAAAAAAAAAAAAAAAAAAAAACAACAACAACCAAAAAACAGAAAAAAAAGCCCACTGAATGCAGCAGAATTTTTTAGTGGTATGGCTGCAAACTTAAAAGGCAAGCTGAGTGAAAATGCTAAATAATTTGCAGCATTTCTCTTTGTAGTTGATGCAAACACAGATAAAAGTAACTCTCTGATAACATTTATTTAAAATATCAGTGAGAATCTCAACGTGATTGAAAAACTTTTGGACATGATACTCATGACAAACAGCATCAAGAAAATTTTCTTAACTGAGAAAAGTCTTGAACAGTTTATTGAAGATATGACAATGGGCAATGCTCCTGAAATGGTCTTTGTCAGCAGACTTGTTTCAAAATCTAAATCTCAGGTGGCAACTTTGCAAAGACACAGAACTCTAAACGTATTCACTGTCTTCTTTGTCTAAAAAGCTAAAAGTCAAACATTACATGTATGTAATTAACATATGAATTAAGTAAATTTCTGTGGTCAATGTTGTACTTGATAAACTGGATCAGAACTTATAATAACCTGTCATTATTGCGTTGATAGTAGGTGGCTTAGTGCTAGGTGTGACTTTAAACAAATATTTTGAGCTCAGGCTTGAGTTAGAATTCTCAGCCTCAGATCATCAGCAGAGACCCATAAAACATAAGGACATTATAACTGACATTAGAGTTAATGTAAATAATCTGATTACTTATCTGTAAGGGTACTCATATGGAACCATGTAGATTTTATTCCTTTTTCAAAGATTTTATCTTTGGAAAATATATCTGGAAAGGAATGATGGGTTCTATTTTGCTCTATTTTTCCATGCTTAAAGAAGATTTTCAGAAATGAAAATGATGGCATAAAATGCATTCCTGAAATTATAGAGCTAGGGATTAATATCCCAAAAAGATTTTTTTCTTTTAAATTTTATCAATATTAAAAATGCTCAATTTAAGGCTATAAAATCAACACCCATAAATCAAATGTGTTCCTATACATTAGTGATGATTTCCCTACTAAAAGGGAAATTAGGAAAACTACCCTATTCACAATAGCTTCAAAAAAATAAAATACTTGGACTCAATCTAACAAAAGACTTCTACAATGAAATTACAGAACACTAAAGAAAGAAATTGAAGAAGACCTTAGAAGACAGAACAACCTCCCATACTCCTGGATAGTCAGAATTAATATTGTCAAAAAGGCCATATTACCAGGGCTGGGAATATAGCTCAGTTGGTAGATTGCCTGCCTCGCAAGCACAAGGCCCTGGGTTCAATCCCCAGCACTGAA
>JAJEJO010002081.1:185050-254859 GCA_020662805.1 Glaucomys volans
AAAAAAAAAAAAAAAAAAAAAAGCCATATTACCCAAAGCATTATACAAATTTAATGCAATTCCTATTAAAATCCCAATGCCATTCTTCATAGAACTAGAAAAAGCAAACATGAAATTCATTTTGGAAAAATAAAAAAACCGAATAGCCAAAGCAATCCTTAACAAGAAGAGTGAAGCAGGAGGCATCACAATACCAGACCTTAAACTATTCTAGAGCCAAAATAACAAAAACAGCATGGTATTAGCACCAAAACAGACACTTAGACCAATGGTACAAAATAGAAGACACAGAGACAAACCCACATAAATGCAGTTATCTCATACTAGACAAAGGCTTCAAAAACATTCACTGGAGAAAAGATAAGTCTATTCAATAAATGGTGCTGGGAAAATTGGAAATCCACATGTAACAAAAGGAAATTAAACTTTTATCTCTCACCCTGCACAAAACTCAACTCAAAGTGCATCAAAGACTTAGGCACTAGACCAGACCCTGTACTTCATAGAAAAAAAAAGTAGGCCCAAATCTTTACCATGTCAGCTTAGGATCTGACTTCCTTAACAAGACTTCTAAAGCACAAGAAGTAAAATCAAGAATCAATAAATGGGACGGATTAAAACTAAAAAGCTTCTTCTCAGCAAAGGAAACAATAACATGATGTGAGAGCCTACAGAATGGGAGAAAATCTTTACCACATATACCTCAGAGCATTAATTTCCAGGATATATAGAGAACTCAAAAAACTTAACACCAAATAAACAAATAACCAATGGGCTAAGGAACTGAACAGACACTTCACAGAAGAAATACCATCAATCAACAAATAAATGAAAAAATGTTCAACATCTTTAGCAATTAGAGAAATGCAAATCAAAACTATTCTAAGATTTCATCTCACCCTAGTCAGAATGGCAATTATCAAGAATACAAATAATAGTAAACATTAGCGAGGATGTGGGAAAAAAGGTACACCCATACATTGCTAGTGGGAATGCAAATTGGTGTAATCATTATGGAAAGCAGTATGAAGATTCCTCAGAAAACTTGGAATGGAACCACCATTTGACCCAACTAATCCACTTCCCTGTTTTCACCCAAAAGACTTAAAATGAGCATATTTACAGTGATGCAGCCACATCAATGTTTACAGCAGCTCAATTCATAGTAGCTAAACCATGGAACCAACCTAGATGCCCTTCAACAGATGAATGGATAGAAAAAATATTATAAACACACACACACACACACACACACACACACACACAATGGAATATTACTCAGCCTTGAAGAAGAATGGAATTATGGCATTTGCCAGTAAATGGATGGAGAAAGAGAATATCATGCTAAATGAAATAAGCCAATCCCCAAAAAACAAAAACTGAAGGTTTTCTCTGATATGCAGATGCTAATTCACAATGGGCAGGGGGCTAGGAAAGAATAGAGTTACTTTAGATTAAGTAGAGGTGAGTGAAGGGAGGGGAGGACATGAGGATGGGAAGGATAGTAGAGTGAATCAGACATTATCCTATGTACATATATAATTACATAACTGGTGTGATTCTACATCATGTATAGCAGAAAAATGAGAAATTATGCTCCATTATATATGATGTATCAAAGTGCATTCTACTGTCATGTATAACTAAAACAAATCAAAAAATTTTTAAACACTCAATTTATATTTCTCATTTATACTGAAAGTGTAACATATAGAGGCTAATATAATACAGAGCAATACTTAGGATTAAATGTGATAGTTGAAATTTTAATTTCTACAAATTTCTTAGAATATCCTATCAAACCAGAAAAGGCAAAATTGATGTTTGATTTTGTTAAATAAAAATTGTTTTTGAGGGTTGGGGATATAGTTCAGTTGGTAGAGTACTTTGCCTCACAAGCACAAGGCCCTGGGTTCAATCCCTAGCACTGCAAAAAAATAAAAATAAAAAAAGTTTTTAAAATATATCACCAAGAAATAAAAAGATAAACCACAAGCTAGGACTACAAATAAATAAATAAGATATAAACAAATTAATAAGTCCATAAATAACAAATAAGTTTACTTACATATATCCCAAATATAAAAATGCTCTCAAAACTCAAAGAGCTGGGCATATCTGTAATCCCAGCTACTCGGGAGGCTGAGGCTGAAGGGTTGTAAGTTCAAGGCCATCCTGGACAACTTGGCAAGGCCCTGACACAGAATGAAAAATAAAAGGGCGGGGAAAGCTCAGTGGTGAACACTCCTGGGTTCAATCTCCAGTACAGAAATAAAAAATAAAAAACAGAAAAATTTATTTTAAAAATGGGTGGCTTTGAGTATAGCTCAGCAGTTGCACTTGCCTCACATGTGAGGGTGAGGCTGTGGGTTTAATCCCTAGCACTGAAAATAAAAAATAAAAATAAAAATGGGCAAAGACTTGAACAAACATTTTACAAAGGTAGATCAGAGGTTGGTACATTTTTCTTAGGATGGGACCAAAGAGTTAATATTTTAGGCTTTGTCGTACTTTATGATCTCAGTCATAATTATTCTACTGTTATATCATGAAAAAAATAAAAAGCCATATAGAAATGCAGGGTGTGGCTGTTTTCTAATAAAGTTATTTGCAAATTTAGGTGGTGTTCTAGTGAGCTTTTGTATCACTGTGACCAAAATACACACACACACACACACACACACACACACACTTAGGGGAAGTTTTATTTGGGCCTCATGGTTTCAGAGTTCTCGGTCCACAGATGGTCAACTCCATTGCTCTGGGCCCAAGGTGAGGCAGACCATCATAGGGGAAGGGCCCAGCAGAAGAAAGGTTCCTAGCTCATGGCAAGGTCAAGAAGCAGGGAGAGAGGGAAGGAAGATGTGCCCTTCCACGGGCATGTATCCCACATGCCATGCCCCACCTGCCTAGTTACCGCCCAGTCAGTACATTCAAACTAGGATGGACTGATTAGGTTACAAGCCCTCATAGTCTTATCATTTTACCTCTGAATATTCTTGCATTAACAAAAGCTTTTGGAGGATACCTCATCTAAACTATAACAGGGGGTGAGCTAAATTTTCACTCTTTGAACCCGTGAAGAAGATAGAAGAATGGCCAAAAAGGTGATGAAACAATACTCAGCATATTAATCATCAGAAAGTGCAAACTCCTTAGTGAGCTATAAGTACATACTCATAAGCTAGAATGATAGAAATTAAAAAGACTGACCATATTAAGTTCTGGTGAGGATGTGGAGCAACTAGAATGCATATACTCTGCTGCTGGGAATATAAAATTGGATAAAAACTTGAAAACACACTTAGCATATGGATCAGTAATTCCATGCTTAGGTGTTTTCCCAACAGAAATAATAACAATGTACACACATACACAGTAGCTTTATTTGCAATAGGTAAAAAGTAGAGAAAAAAAATTCAACTAGAAAACAGATTTAAAAATTGTGGAATATCCATACAATAGGAACAACTCAGCAAAAAGGAACTTTCATACACAAAATAATACTGATAAATCTCTATAACTGGCTTCTTCCATTTATTGTATTATTTCCTAACAAGTGAAAAACTAATGGGTATTTACTAATAAGGTTATTATTTTACCTTATACATATAATCTTTTACATATCTATCTTTTTCATAAAAACAATTTTAAAATAATAAATGAAATAAAATAATAGTGCCTAACATATGGCAGGTGGGCATACAATAAATATAGGTTTTTTAAAAGTTCACATGAATGCCCTTAATTTTGCCCTGCTCCATCTCAAAATGTTTCTTTTCCCCCTACTCCTAGTGCAATTCCTCCTTCCCAAATTTAACCCTATCATTTGTCTTCATGATAAGAACTCATTCCCATCAAATTCTCTTCAGAACCTTACTTATAAATTATTTTATTTTACTTTTATTCTCTTCAGTTGTTCTTCCCTTTGGCCTACCAAACAAATCAGGTCTCCTGTACTCTAAAAACAGAATAGCAAACTCGTTCTCTAAAGAGCCAGAGAGCAAATATTTTATGTTTTATTGCATATAAAGATCCTTTAAACATAAAAACTATTTTTTAGCTCAAAATGCCAGATTTGATCCACTGAATAGTTTGCCAACCCCTTGTTCTAAAACATGTTGAACAACAACTTCTCAATTCTGTTTCCCACCACCAATACTATCTCTGTAACCTAGGGAGAATTTAAACAAATGCTGTAGCTTCATTGCTTTTAGTTGATTTTAAAAATCACTAATTTTGAAGGACATGCAGCTGAGTAATACTAGTCTCCCACTAGCTTTGCTAAATGTGACACTGCTGACTGAATCTACCTAACATGTTAAAACTGTTCTACTGCAAAAACTGTCTTTCCCCATCTTTTCTGGCAAAAGTTGCCTTTCACAATCTTCCCTGTTCTTCAGTGAAAGATGACTTTTGTATTCTAATGCTTATCTGCAACGTTAGCTATTCCTGAGAAAAGGAACTAAAAAGACATGAGTCAAAAGACTTTCTACTCAGTAATTTTCTTTGGATTTGCAGAACCCAACACATCTGGTGGCCTACAGATAACAGTGGCTCATTTCAGAAAAGCACTCAAAATTTGTAACTACCCTAGAGCCTTCCTATCTGATATGCTTACCCCCAAATCCCTATGTGAGCCTTGTACTTACAACCCTTGAGCAAGATGGTCTTTGTTGGTGATAAACCATCTTCTTTGTTTTGTTAACTTTCCAAATAAACTTTTTCCCTTGCCCCAACAAATTGTCTTTGAGTCACTGGTCTGTTCAAGTGGCCAATTTGAACTTGAGTTTGTAAACATCTCTCAAATTCAAGTAAATTTACTGGGTTGCTATCACACATCTAACACTATATTAAATGTTTCTATATTTTTTCCATCTCATATAATCCTTGCAATGATACTAAAATGTTTTAGTATTATTTTACAAAATAGGATATCAAAGCTTAGCAGGTATAAACAATTAGCTAGTTAACACCAGAATTGTTTTTGTAACCAATTTCTCTAATTCTACAGTACTTTCAATTATATCACACGACTCCATTTCTTCACTGTCACTTATCTGGGAAACAGAAATCTTTTAACTGTTGCTTTTCCTTCTTCACTGAAATTCCTATTTATTTCTGTACTCAATCTTTCAGAATCTGATTTCTGTCTCCACTGCTCTATTAAAAATCATTCAACAAACTCAATAACCTTTAAATTTAAAAACTACAAATATTATCAATTGACATTTAAATATGATTAAAAAATAGTATAGCCACTGTGAAAAGTCTGGCAGTTCCTCAAAAAGTTAAACCAAGTTACCATACCACCCAACAATTCTACAACTAGAAAACCTGAAAACATGTTCACAAAAGAACTTGTGTATGAATGGTCATAGCATTTTTATTCACAACAATCAAAAAGAAGGAAAATCCAAATGCCTATATCAACTGCGGAATGGATAACCAAAATGAGTTACAGCCATAAAATCAAATATAAAAGGAATATAGTGATGGTACATGCAGAAACATGGATGTACTTTAAAAACATAATGCTAAGTGGAAGAAGACAGTTGATAAGGTCACATATAGTTCTATATATAAGAAATGCCCAGAACAGGCTAATATAGAAAGACAGAAAGTAGACTATAGTTGTCTGGAGTTGGGAAAGGGGAAAATGGGAGAATAGTCACTATTGGGTACAGTGCTACTATTTGGAATGAAATATTCTGGAATTAGTGGTTCTGGATGGTTGTATAATCTTGTGAATATACTAAAAAGTCCCTGAATTATATACTTTAAAAAGGTAAATTTTATGATATGAATTATATCTTAATTTTAAAAGACAAAAGAAAAAGCATACCTAGAATCCTATATTCCCACCATTTTCATTTTTTCTTGTTTTTTTTCTCTAGTCATCAATCATATGTATATACGTAGCTATCACTTTAATTTTCCTGGCATCAATACAAAATCACTTTCCATGCTGCTACACAATCATAACCATGTAATTTTACCTTTTATAGATATAAAATATATCAAAAGACTATAATTTTAATATTATTGAACAAACTTTTCATTTTTCCAATATTAAAAATGTATTTCCATAATTAAGCCTAAGCATATACATATAGCTTCTTCTTTTTATGGTATTTTTTAAATGTATTTTTCCACTTTTTTATTGGTGCATTATAGTTGTACATAATGATAGAATTTGTTGTTACACATTCATACATGCACAAAATATGAAAATAAAATTTGGCCAATATCACTCTCCAGCACTTACCCCCCACTAGCTCCTCTTCCCATCCCTTGAACACTTTCCTCTACTGATTACCATTTGATTTTAAGGTGATCCACCCCCACTTTTCCTTTCTAGCTTCCACATGTGAGAGAAAACACAACTCTTGACCTTCTGAATTTGGCTTTTTTCTCTTAACATGATAGTCTCTAGTTCTTTTTTATGGTATTTCTTTACAATCTGTTCCTAAGGTGAAATTATTGAGCTATTTATGATAATTTTTATGCCCCTTGAAACATAATGCCTTCTGTTTTGCAGGTCTGATACAATTTATACCATCATCAGAAGAGCACAAGTAAACATGGCAATGATAAAGTTATCAACATTAGGTGTTACTTTTAAAATTAAATGTATTGTAAATAAAATATGATTTATACAATAAAGAAAATGTTAAGTTCTTTCACTTAGTTGGATCTATTTCTGACTTCTCTAATCTATTCCACTGACATAACTATATGCTGTAGTTTTGTAATACATTCTTACAATCTGATAATGTAGATGCTCTTTCTTTATCCTTTTGGACAATTTTCTTATTCATTTGCTTAATTTTCTATGTACATTTTAGAACACATTTGACAAGATATAACTCCCCCTTGAATTTCTAAGGCATCTACTTGAATATTCAGAGTTCTCTAGGAAGTTCTTCAAAAGAGTTCCCTTAGAAAAGGGACCTTCTATGTTCTTTCCCAGCATCCTATACATATCTGCAGCATAATATGTATCACTCTGTTTTCTGGAAAACTAAATTAGAGGGCCATTATTTATATTTGAATCCTAAGTTAGCAGTACATAATAATAGTGTGTCCAAGAAAATGTAAGGTGAATCTATGAATAAATATTTCAAAGACACCACTTGGCACAAGTTAAACAAGAGATTATTGCTTGGTACTATATTAGGAGCTGGGTAAAAACAAGGAAAGAAAACAATCTTGCCTCCCAAGGAATCTAGACTTTGAAAGGAAAGAGAATGAAAGGAATCCTACTAATAAGCAACTTTGGAGATTATAACAGAGAAATTATATAATTAATGTTTTTATGAATTTTATAGAATGTAGAGAAGAATGAGTACAGTAGGAGATAAGAGAAGGACTCTCGGAACTTGAGATAGGCAAAAAAAAGCACTAAGTGGATTTGGATAAATGGGTAACAAAGGTATGTTACAGTCTCTGGGGGAAACATAAGTAAAGTCATGAGGTGATATATGGGAGGCATGTACCTATCTACTCCACAAGACTCAATTATTTCTGCCCCAAAAGTTTTATTCTATGTAGTAAAGAATTAAAATATTTTTACCTGAAGTTCTCCAAGTTTCTTAGATGTTGGTGAAACAATGGTAAAAAATCCATTGATTTGATGGGTTGGAGAAAGCTGAGCTAGTCCATTGATCTGAACTTTACCAATTGGAAGATGATCAAGTTTGGTGATTACTTCCAGCACCAGTACAGCCATATCTAATCAGAAACAATGACAACTCAGATATTTTTTCATTTATTTTCATTTTTGGAAGTAGGCAGGGCGTACATACTGAAAAACATTTTTACTTAAAAATCACTTTAATTTCAAATAAACCAGATACTTGCAATACCATTGTAGTGGGAGTGTGAGCCCAAGACCAAAAGAACAACTAAGTTTCAGAGAATGATAAATACCTTGCAGTAAGTGGGGGAAAAACACTGAATAAAATATTTAGTATACCAAGTACCTGATAAGGATATACTTTTTTTTAAAAGAGTACTGTGCTAACTATATTTGCCAAGAATTTAAGCTTTGTCTTTGAAATATAAAAGCAACAAATCTCAGTTGAAGTATTTCATTGAATTAGACAAAAGACTGCTCTTAGATAGCTGCAAGGTTTGGTTCCTGCCCCCCAGGAGTATCTAACTGCTTACTCCTGGGTTATATCTAGAGAACTGAATTACTTGAAATCCCCTGAAACTAAGGAATGAAAATATACACTTTATTTTCTTCAATTAATCATTTAGACCTAATACCTTCATGGTCATCATTCACAGAAGGAGAAATATTAAGTATGCAAAATGTATTTATGATCATTTCAAGAAAGTATAACTTTTGAATATTTTCTTACTAAAATTGAGAAATGGTTCACTTTCACCACTGAAATGAAAAGCACATAGGGCTTACAATGAGAAGACCTGTGGTTGTATCCTGGTTTCAATATTCACAAGCTATTTCTGTGCAAACCACAACTATCTATAAATAGGTATCATAACACAATATCATTGCTGTGTGAGAAATTAGGGTACTGCACACAGATCACAGCACAGGGTCCTCCCACACAGTAGTAGCTGAATGGTCATATATGACTTCAGGAAAATTACTTAATATACCACAGTCCCTTTCTTACCTACGCAGGCAGTTTTCTAAAAAAATCATATGTGCAAATAGATGCAAAAATGTTTTGTAGTCTATAGAATGATATGCACAAGTGGAATAAGGGAAACAAATTAATATTTGTGGGCTGTTTACTAACAGTCAAGTTCTTCCATGTCTCATTAATCCTTTGTGATTCTATGATATAGGTGTTTCTGTCTCTATTTGGGGATAAAACAAGCTCAGAGAGGTCACCTACCATTCCTGACTTTACTGAGCTTTAAAGAGATGGAACTAGGCTAAAGCACAGTTCTACTGAATTATATACTGCTTCAATATTCATTACTTCTAGGAGAAAATGCTTAATTCCCAACAGACTTCTAACCTTTATCCTTCATTTTTGCTGTGTTATTAGAATTCCCATTGTTCAGCATTACTACCACCTCCCTTGTCTTTCATTTTCCTACTAATTAAATCCTATGAGATTAAAGAGAGGCAAAAATCAAGAGGTGAGGCCCACATAAGTACCATAATTTTTCCAGTTTCTACTCTAACCTTTCCATGATACAAAAATTTTCATTGTTGCTATTTTCTGCAAAACAATAAAGGGCAAGGGAGGAAAAATTTAAGAAGAGAATGTGAGGCATATCTCCAAATCCTATAATTTCCTTTTTTTTTAATCCACTTGGCATAGCAGAAATATTAATGTTTTTGGAGTCACCAGCCTCCCTGAAATTAGGGTTAGTGTTAGGGTAACCTTGGGTTAGTCACTTTTGTAATACCACTACAATGGTATTACATTGTATCTGGTTAGTCACTTTTAATTCTTTCAAATTTATCACTTAAAAATGAGGCAAATATCCAGTGCAAATGTATTGATCCTCATAGCATGTACTCTAGTACTTCCCAAAAGCTTTGCTTTAGTTCTTCTACTACATTTTCACTTTCACAAAAAAAAGTTTTAAAGATTAAAAATGCAGGGCTGGGATTGTAGCTCAGTAGTAGAGCACTTGTCTAGCATGTAATGCAGCACTGGGTTTGATCCTCAACACCATAAAAAATAAATAAGTAAAATAAAGATATTGTGTCCATCTATAACTAATAAAAATTTTAAAATGCAAAGATTTTTCTCAGTAATTAAAAAAATCAATAATTAACCAATTTTTGCAATTGCCTTAACTTCTTTTAGAACAAGATGAAATAGACATAAAGAAATGAATAAAACTTAATCACTTTGCCTACTTCAGAGTCATTTGAAACACCATTAAGATGATAGATGTGAAAGTATTTCTCATAAATTGCAAAATATTATACATATCCCCTTGTTTTCCTATATGTTGTTTTTATTTAAATGCATATAAACTATTTGACTACCTCTACTTCCAAACTGGACTAATTCATGTTTTCTGCTAATATATAACAACATATTCCTTAATTTTTGTATTTTATTTTCAGTGAAATATGCTTAAGATACATAAAAGGACAATAATAAAACAAACACCTACCATACAGCTCAAGAAATAGTCATACTTTTCTGAAGGCTTCAGTTAGAGCACACAATCTTACGAACTAATATTTGATCTCTTGGCTCTTCATTTTCCAGAACACATGTCATGATCATGTTCACAGCTGGGCCATCACTTACAAGGTTCACTTTATCAATCTCCTATTCAAATCCTACCTTTTCCATGACTTCTTTTCTTTTCTTTTGTACTTCTTTTCTAACTAGATATATGAAATTTGAGTGCTGACACATTTGGTGTTTAACTCTTTCCAAAATGTGAGAATGAGGCCCAGGAACTTGAAATGGCTTGCTCAAAGTAAAGTAGCAGAAGTAAAGAGCAGAAGTGGGATTCTGCTTTCTCAGTAGTTAAAAATTAGCCCTTAGTTAACAACCTAGAATATTCATATGATACTATGTATACAAAGTAATCAGATATTTAATTATATATTGTCTAGCACTGCTTACTGCTATTTCATGTATGTCAGTTTTATGTTTTTCAACTAGTTTTTAAGTTCCTTTTCAGTTGGGCCTAGATCCTAAATCTCTGTATTTCCTACAGTGCCTAAATCTTAATTACTTTCACCAACAATGTTCCAAGTGCTGGACCAATCACTTTACAAATATTATTTCATTTAATCTTCACAATACTTCCTGATAGGCATGTGCTATGTTCTCCATCCACCTAACAGGAAACTGAGACTCTAAAATCTTAAGGAACCTCCCAGTACAGCGGTTCTGAAGACAGAATCCAAACTCTAGGCTGTCTAGATTTCAAAGCCTGTGTTCTTCCCATTCAACCAGGTTGATTCTTCATGAAAATAACAAGAAAGTGAAAGGGTAGCTATTTGATCTGATTTTACAGATGAAGAAATGGGGTCAAAGCAAGAAGGGACTTTTCTAAAATCTTAAGGTTCATAACACCAACTTAAATGTGCAGATGTCAAGAATAATGCATTATTATACTACAGGTTCTCAAATAAATGCTTGACCTGTTGACTATTATGTTAAAAGATACTTTTTATCTTAGTAAATTTCTAGTCACTCCTTATTTGTTAGATTGAATAAAATTACTACCTGAGGATCTAAGTTTCAGTTTTATAGTAGTAAGAGTATCTACAGGTATCCTTTAAGAAGCCCACTGTTATCATCAAACTTATCTGTGATGTTAGAATTAGATCTCATTCTGATTTTTATCTGATAAATTTTTTTTTTGTTTTGGTACTGGGGATTGAACCCAGGGGCACTCCACCACTGAGCCACATCCCCAGTCCTATTTTGTATTTTTATTTAGAGACAGAGTCTCACTCAGTTGCTTAGGGCCTCGCTAAGTTGCTGAGGCTGGCTTTGAACTGGCGATCCTCCTGCCTCAGCCTCCCAAGTGCTGGGATTACAGGCGTGCGCCACCACGCCCGTCTTTTATCTGATTAATTTTTGTAACCCTTATAGTAATCCATACAATGTCTAACACATGCTATGTTCCATATTTTTTTTTGAATGACCAAATTACATCTCTTGTTCTTTATGTTTTGATGTTTAAAAATTTTTTCCCTTTTCTTTACCTATGATCTTCCAATATTCATAACCTAACAATGTTCTTCTTTTTTTGCAGTGCTGAACCCAGGGCCTTGTGCTTGTGAGGCAAGCACTCTACCAACTGAGCTATATCCCCAGCCCAACCCAACAATGTTTACATGATAAATGCTCAAGATTTATTGGCTTGAACTGGACTGATTTGGTAAATAGCCCTACCATCCAAAATGTGTTTATGTGGAAACTTAATTTGAAGAAAGAAAGAAAACAATAAATTGAGAATACTTGGACAGAAATGAAGACATTTTGCTTTCTGGTACCCTATAGAGGGATCCTTTCCTTTTCTACAAACCTATAACATTAATTCATTAAAAAACATTAATTCATTAATTCATTATTCATTTGGGGGCTGGCTAGAGCACTTACCTAGCATGTGTGAGGCACTGGATTTGATTCTCAGCACCCCATAAAAATAAGTAAATAAAAAAATAAATGTGTCCATCTACAACTAAAAAAATTTTTTTTTAAAAACCCAATTTGGTATTTAAAAACAAAGACTAGAGACTATAGTTCTAACTTAAAAGAGTATGGGATAGTGCTGGGTGTGGTGGCACATGCCTGTAATCCCAGTAACTCAGGAGGCTGAGGCAGGAGGATCATAAATTCAAGGCTGACCTCAGCAACTTAGTGAGACCCTGTCTCAAAATAAAAAATAAAAAAGAGCTGGGAATGTAGCTGAGTGTTTAAGACCCCTGGGTTCAATTCCTGGTACCAAAAATGAAAAAAAAAAAAAAAAAAAAGATATGGTATAATGAAAAGACCATTTGTTGTTGTTGTTTGTTTGCTTTCTGTTTTTCTTTTTGAGATGGGGGTCTTGCTATGCTGCCTAGGCTGGCCTTGAACTCCTAAGGTCATATGATCCTCCTGGCTCAGTCACCCAAGTATCTGAGGCAAAGAATCGTGAGTTCTGGTGTCAGTAAAAAGTGGATTCGAATCCTAGTTCTGCCATTTATCAACTATGTGACCTTAGCGAGGAAGCATTTCACCTCTCTGAACCTTAGTTTCATTGTCTAAAAATCAGGAAATACCTATTTTACAGGGTTATTATTTCAAAGATCAGAATATGTATCAACTACTAGCACAAAGTATACACTCAATAAATGGTGGTTACTTAAAGCCTCCCTGATGCCTCAATAATTAATGCTCATAGATCCTAGATACATAATAACACTATTGCTGACAACATAACCACATACTTTCTATCATATCTGTAGGCAAAATAATAAAACAAAAACATACCTGTTAGGTAAGAGGTAAACTGCTTTGGACCACAGCGAATAGCATAACGTGTAGTGGTTCTCACAGCTTTTGGTTCAGTCTGCAATGCATCCCGGGGACAAAAGAGGGTACCATCTGATGTTTCTCCCCACCACCTCACTCGAACAAGCACACAAGTAGGAGGCTTTGCAATCTTCCATATGACTTTATTAACTGTGAGTTTTAGAAAGCAACGTAGCTGACCTTCGACCAAAGGTGGCAGGCTTGTAGATGGTGAAATGTCACTCAAACCTATGGAGGAATCCAAGAACACTGAGTCAAAATCTAGACAAAACATAAAAAATATGTAATTTGCTTTTTTAATGAAAACACAGCACTTCAGTATTCACCTTAGTCTATTTATTCTAATGCATGAGAAGTAACTAGCAAACCAGACCACAGAAAAACCTATCTGGTCACTTATGCCATCCTGATGGACTAATTAGAGTTTGATTCAGGTTATTCTAAGTTAAAGAACATACCAACTAAGACATACTAATACAAACTTTTTATTGAAAGAGACTATTTGAAAAGTATAAAACGAACTGCTAAGTACAGTTTGTTTTTCTTGTGGTGCCAGGAATCAAACTCAGAGCCTCACACACAATAGGCAATTGCTCTACCACTGAGCTACAGCCCCAGTCCTAAGTATTGTTTTGATTATTAAAATATCCATGGTTTTAAAGAGATTTTATCTTTACTTAACTCTTAATTTTTTACCTAATTATTACTTCTCACTAAACGTAAAACAGAACTCCCTTCACTCGATACACAAATGATTTAGTTTATATCATTCAACTCAGTATTACAATAAAGACCATCTTAATCTTTCCTTTTCTGCCAAGATGATATAGTCAATGAAGACAGAGACTAATGTCTTTAGATTCTGCCACTATTTTTTACTAATGGCTTAATAATAGTTGCTGGTTTTAGTACTTACTGGATTTCAGAAGTATGATAAATCAAAATGTAAATGAGGCAATTATCATGATTCTAGTTGTCTTTTTAAGTCAGTACCTTTTCTACAAGACTTAAAAAAAAAAACACATTCCTGTATTATATATACCTTTCTATTCTGATTTTTTCTTGTAGGAGTAGTCATGCCTCTTAAAAGAAAATATACTGGAATCTATCAGATCAGAAACCTATATAACTAATTCTTTGAACTTCTAAAGCAAACACTCTCTCTGCTCTCTATAATGGGAAAAGACCCAGCACAAATTTCATGTATAATTAGTTTCAATATAAAAATTACAGAGGGCTGGGGATATAGCTCAGCGGGTAGAGTGCCTGCCTCGCAAGCATAAGGCCCTGGGTTCAATCCCCAGCACCGCAAAAAAAAAAAAAAAAAAAATACATGCCATGGTATACCAGCTGTTCCTGCACATGCACATGATATAGTGAGTAAATTCTTTTCTATGCTACTGTTACATTATCTACTTTGACTTTCCTCCTATAAACCTAATATGCTTGCCTGGTTTGACAAGGAGCAAACACTGGGCACCTCCATGCATCATTCTCAAATCCTCTCATCACTCTTGGCAGAAAAGGCACTGCTTGAAAACTGCCTTAGGGATCATTTTTTAAATACTTTTTTAGTTGTTGATGGACCTTTATTTATTTATTTATATGTGGTGCTGAGAATCAAACCCAGTGCTTCAAACATGCTTGGCAAGTGCTCTACAACTTGAGCCACAACCACAACAACTTAGTGATCATTAAACAGGACAAAATTCATCCCCAGACTGCAGTGTCAGTCCTTAACCCTAATGCACTATCACTGTTTCCATTACCAAACTGACTATGTCAAAAGGCAAGATCACTGAAGTTCCTCTACCCTGCCTTGGAGATAGCCTTGCAGAGATTCAATTTCCATTTTCCTGATTTGCTCTAAGTTCCTAGGGTGTACTGTTCTTACTGCAGCTAACATCTTCCAGTTTCCTGATCTGGAAGAGAGAAACTGGAAGAGAGTAGACTCTTTGCAAGCTTGTTTCTCCTCCTAACTTGAGGAAATCCTCTCACTACATACTCTTTTATCATCTCAGGTTCTTTAGGAGACCTTCATGCCTTTACCCCTACTCCAAATCCTACCACATTTTGTCACGCCCCACTTTTTCCTCTATACTCTCTCCTGCTCTTAGCCTTTCATACTTCATCATTAATTACTTCACACTTTCTTCATTCAACTAACATGAACTTAGTCCTGCTTGTGACAGTCCTGAGGGATTCAGTAATGTATAAAACCCGATCATTGTCTGTTAGGATCATAAACATACTCCTGTCTCCAATTTATATTTCTTCTAGCCCCTTGTGGGCCCCCAAAGCTACGCATATACGCACGCATACATTTGCCTTGTTATCAAAAACATTCCATAATTTTATTGTTCTTCTCCCACCAGTACGCATTTAACCCTCATCCTACTTCATTTATCACCTCTTGCCTCCCACTCCAGGTTCTCTCCTTTCTATTCTCAGGAGGGTTCTCTCTTTTAACCTTTAGATTCCCTGGTTATTCTCACTTCCGTCCTTGATTTCCCCTTTTCTTAACCCGCAGGGTTGGAGGTCTCCCTAGAATTCTTTACGCTCAGCTTTCCATTAAGCTCACCCTACTAGCTTTCCTCAAACTTTGACAGCTCAGGTTACCTCTCTTCCTGCGCCCGCCGCCGCCCCCAGGCCCCTGGCCTTTTCGTTGTTTCATGACGAGCGGGACCTCTTCACCACCTCAACTCTGGCCCCAGGAGGCAAGCTGTATCCTCCCGCCATCCCATCCCACGGTGCCTGCGTTCCCCGGCAACCGGCGCCGCTGGGCAGCTTGGGAGGCAGGAAGAAGCGTCTCTTTCTCCAACAGCCTCCGGAAAGCGGTGGGAAAAGTCGGCGCCAAGACGCCTTCCCGCCGATAGACTACAACACCCAGGATGCTTTGCTACTCTACCTCTGCGGGGTTGGACGGGAGCACTTTCGTCTGCGCAAGCGCAAAGGGATATGCCCTTTGAGGACTCCATTGCCCAGCGTGCATTGCCTTTAGGAGCGCCCCTTCTTCCGGCAAGGGTTGGCCAGTTCTCCGCTGGGGGTTTGAGGAGTTCGCAGACTCCGTTACCCAGCTTCCTTTGTGGGAGGGCTGTTGCGTACTTCCGGTGGAAGCGCTGAGGCGAAGGGGTGGAGTTTACGGAGCCGGTGGGCGGTAGGCGGTGCTGCCGGTAGCTGGGTGCAGTCCAAAAGCGACTGGGCGTCGTTAGGGGAGCGAGTTGTGACCGGTTGGGCCGCACTTAGCGTGGGACGAAGCCTCGGTCACTGTTTGACTGCGTGCGGCCTCCCCTTGATGTCGGCCCTCGAAAAGAGCATGCACCTCGGCCGCCTGCCCCCTCGCCCTCCTCTACCCGGTAGCGGGGGCAGTCAGAGCGGAGCCAAGATGCGAATGGGGTACGTGACTCGTACCCCTTCTCCTTAGAGGCCAGACCCGGGCCATTGGAGAATGGGGTCTGGGCGTTTAGAGCGGCACGGGAAGGGAGGCTAAAGATAGGAGGAAATATTGGCGACGACCTGAGACGTTTAGATGGAGTAGAAGGCAGATACGGGGACTAGGGGTGGCGACAAGTGAATAGAAATTGGAGGACAGATAACATTGTTGAAGGGAGAAGGAAATGAGGGAAACATTGGGGAAGGGGAGAGAATAATTTAAAGAATGAGGGAAGCAACTCTGGAAGAAGGGATGGAGGAGGTTGGAGGAGAGAACAGTAGCAGAGGTGAGGGAAATCTGCCTGGGAAGATTGAGAGAAATGGGAAATGACTGAGAGAAAAGTTGAGTGTAATTGGGGAAACAACTAAGGAAAGATTTGGCGGGAGTATGAAGACAGAACTGAACTGAATGTTAGAAAGGCTCAGTACAGTGATGGGGGGTTGCTCAATGGTGGAGCACTTGCCTAGCATATGAAACGTCCTAGGTTCAATCCCCAGCGTTGGGGGTGGGGGAAACTGTAGAGAACACCTGAGGCAGGACTAGAGAAAGAAAGAGAACTAGGGAACAGAAGGTTCTAGAGAGAGTTCCCAGAAGTGTAAGAGGCAGTTTCAGGGAGTGAGGAGTGACTAGGAAATTAGGTCCCTTAAGGGAGAACTGAGAATGCTTGGGGAATAGGCCTAAGGAAAGGTAAAGAACAAATACAGATGGATTGTTAAAGGTAGTAGGAATATACTAAGAAACTGGGAGGAATAGGGGAGGTGTGATGAGGGAGAGGACTGAGCTTAGAGAGTGACTGTAGGCTGGAGAAATGACTAGGAATCTGGTTCAGTGAATGGAAAGGTTATAGAGCTAACGTCTTGCAAGCTTAAAGAAGTTTGGGGCAACTTTTGCTGGAGGAATAGGGCTGAGGGAGGCTATGTACCCTTCTAAGACTCAGAATTAGCGAAGCCCTGGGAGTAGCCACTTAAAATGTTTGGGAGGAAAAGTGTGCTAGAAAGGGATAAGAGCTGTATTGAAGAGAAAAGCTTGGGGATATGGTTTTTGAATGGCATGTGCTAGAGTAAGGGATACTTGGGTGGAGAAGAAAGCATAATGAGTTGAACATGGAAGAGGTAGTTGCTGTAAGCAGAGAATTGAATAGGCATTGGGTTTTGAGGCATATTTGTAGTATCAGACAGGATTTTTGGGATGACTCATTGATAAAGAGAAAAGGGATAGAAAAAATGCTTAAGGATGAAGTGGTCAAGAATGTACTGTATTTAGCATTCTGGAGATACGTTGGTAGGTGTTCTTGGGGATAGTTTTTTTTTTTTTTTTAAACTATCAAAAAGGAGATGAGGACAGGAGATGTAGTACTGTGAAAGTTGATCATAGGAATGAAGAGAGAAGAGAATTCTATAAAGTAAAACAGTGGGGTGGAAGGGTGCCAGGAATGGTTGTAAAAACCAGGGAAGGAAACTAAGAATCCACATGTTTACCTGGCCATGATACATAGCAGAAAAATGAGAAAACTGACAGGAGAAGATAGGTTGATGGACACATAATAGAAAGAGAAGGTAAGCAGCTAACATATAAGGTAAAATGAAGATTGTTCTGGCTTCGGAAGTAAAAAGAAAAAAGTACTGGGAATTTTGAGTCAGGATCTTGCTAAATTGCTGAGGGTGGCACTGAGTTGCTATGCTGTCCTCAAACTTGTAGTCCTCCTGCCTCAGCCTCCCTGGTCACTGGAATTATAGGCATGTGGCAACACACCCATCTAAAAACTTTAATTTTTAAATAATATAGATACTTCAAATAAGTTTAACAAGAGAGCTCAGCTTCTCACTTTGTAAAAACCGGAAGAACTTGAGGTGGGGGGATACCAAGAGAAAATAAAGATAATGTCTGCTGATCAGAAAATTGTCTGGTTGTTAGTGACTTCTTTTTAAATAGATGCTTTAGTTTTCTTGATTTAGGTTAACTGCTTATCCTAGAAATGAAAGTTTGTTAGAAAGATGCTTCCTTATCTTAGTATTATGAAGAGAAGAACACATGTTAATGAATTGTATGTGATCCTCAAGTGGCTTATTTTTTGTTCTACATCCTTATTTGTATATAGCAGGCCTTATCTAAGTTTCATGTTAATCATAAAGTAGACTCCCCCCACCTTGAATTATAAAAAATGGAAGAGAGCTTAGATATCTCATCTTACTGCTACATCATGTACTTTTAAAATCTGGGATTCAAGGAATTCTGAATCCTGTAAAGTAAGAGGGGAAATATTTTCTCTTAATAAATGCCACAACTGAGATATTCCTCATGTTAGGGCACTCTTAGAAGTTTAGTGGTAAAGCCACTAAGGGCTAGGACTTGAGTCTTTGATTCTGTGACTTGTTATAGTATTCATAGTTGTCACCCTGGGAATACTTAATTTGAGTTGTATATGTTATTCCTTTGCAAATACTCTAGAATTCAATCTTTCTTTTTCCTTTAGTCTTGATTTATGAAATCTAACTTCCACCAGTTTCAGTGTCCTTCTTTATTCCTCCTTCAACTCACTTGTTTTTTCTTATCTTCCCTTCTTTTTTCCAGTTCTCCATCCATCTCATTTTCAAGTTAGACCTGTTCCCTTAACAACCTCTTGTATGACTTACTTGTTTGACTTACACTGTTTTAAATATCTCTTTACTTCATTTTCACTAAACCTTATTTAGATGTGTTTGCATATGGAATTTATGACTTTTCTTGAGTTTTCTCGGTATTTCCAATGCATTTCTGTACAATGTAATCATAGCAATTAGTTTTTATTTTTTAAAGTAAGTCCTGTGCCAGGCATTGTCCTAGCAACTTTATGTATGTTATTTAATCTATCTACCACCCTGCAAGATAGATATTTCCCTGCATTTATTGTAAGGAAATTTAGGCTGAGATTAAAAGTAACTCATCTAGTACATGTCAGAACTAGGATTTAGCCTAGATTTAATGTAGAATCTGTTCTAGTACAGCCTAGATTTAATCTAGAATCTTTTCAGTATACCAAAACCTTATCTTGGGTAAGGTTTGAAATCCTGATGTCATTGTTCCTTAATGGATGCCTCTAGGTGGTATAAAAGGGTAGTGATTTTGAACTTTCAGAGCTACCCTAGTTAAATTGCATTTGGGATCCCTACTTGCTTTGCACCCCTGATGTACTTGAAAGGAGTAAATCACTAGTCTAGTACATACCATTACCATCAAAAAGACTATAGAATATTAAAGTGATTCAACATGTTTCTGGTTTATCAGTTGTACTGTTTTTCTCTAATTCTCTTACATTTCTGTAATCCTTTAACTGGCGTGTTTATATTAGTACCTATTTGTATTCTATAAGTTAAACTAGGGCAGGGTTTGTTTGTTTTTTTTTTAACAAATGAGAAAACTCAAATGTTCATTGACTTGTTTAAGATCACAGAATCTCTAAATCGAAACAGCATTTAAACCTAGGACTTCAGATTTTTATTCCATTGCTTTAATGTTATGCCTTGAAAGCAAGGTTTGTTCTTCAAGTGATATAGATCAAAACTTTGAAGCCCATCATAAATATTTACATTGGTAAAACCATTTACCCTCTTATAATGTGTTTTCTTATCTCTAAAATGGGCATGTGTCTGCTTACCATTAAATGCTATGAGTATGAGGTAAATACAAAAAGCACTTAAAGTTTCTGACACATAAGCTCTTAAGGAATGATAACTAGCAGATTACTATATATTGAGAACTGTGAGGAAGATTTTTATAAAGTAGAAGTTTTTCAGTTCTTACACTGTCAGGCTTTTTTTTTTCTTTCTTTTTTTTCAGGTAGGGCTTCATTATATTGTCTAGCTTCAGCTCAGGTGATCCTCTATCTCCTGAGTGGCTAGGACTATAGATGCTTTAATGTAGTTTCTTTCCCTGCAATATGTATTTTTTTTTCATATCTGATTATTATTATCTGATAGTCTTTCATTAAACTTTTAAAATGGTATAGATATCAGGCCTCTTATGAAGGCTTTAATGAGGTATTCACACAGATAAATAAATTGCAAAATGAAGTGCTCTGTTCAAGATCCCAGATTGAGTTACTAAAAGAATCATATCTCAGTTGTTTGTTTTTGTTATTTTTATTAAAGTTTATTTTAAAATAAGTTATCATTCATATACCATAGAATTCATGCTTTTAAAATGTGCAGTTCAAAGGATGAGGATATATGTCAGTGATGGAGCACATGCTTACCTGCATGAAGTTCTGGGTTTGATCCCCAGCACTGCAAAAAAAAAAAAAAGTACAATTTAGTGTTTTGGTTTAGTTTGGTTTTGTATATTCAACAGGTTTACAGGGATCACCAATAACTCTAAAACATTATCATTGTGCCATAAAGAATCTTCACCCTGGGTGGTGCATGCCTGCATGCACCCAGCAACTTAGTGAGACCTGTCTCAAGATAAATAAAAAGGGTTCTTGATATAGTTCAGTGGTTAAGTGCCCCTGGGTTAGATCCCCAGTACCAAGAAAAGAAAAGAAACGTCACCTGTTAGCAGTCACTTTTCCCTCTCCCAGCCCATGGAACCATTAATCTATTTTTTGTTTCTGTAGATTTGCCTATTCTGAACCTTTTCATATAAATCCTACAGTGTGTGATCTTTTGTGACTGGTTTCTTTCATTTAGCATAATGTTTTCAAGATTCGTCTATGTTGTAGCATGTGTCAGTACTGCACCCTTTGTAATGGTCCCGTTTTTTCTGTTGTATGGATATACCACACTTAATTTACACATTTAGCAGTTGGTAGACACTTGAATTGCTTCCAGTTTTTCACTATTTTAAGTAAAGTTGCCATGAACATTCACATGCACATCTTTATGTAGAAATAATATTTGCATTTATCCTGGGTAGATACCTAAGAACAGAATTGTTGGGTCTTGTGTAAATTATGTTTAATTTTTTATGAAATTGCAAAACTGATTTCCAAGTGACTGAAGCTTTTTATGAATTAGGGTTGTTTTCCTCTTTAAAAGTGTTGGAAAAAGTATTTCCCCAGTTGCTCTTTTACTTTGTTGTGATATTTTTTTGCCATGTAAAATTTTTGTTTTTAAATTTAATTAATATATTTATCTATCTACCATGTATTCTGGATTTGAGTCACCAAGAGGCTTTTTCTTCTTTCAGGTTGTAAAGGAATTCATATATTTCTTTTCCTGCCAGGACCTGTGTGAATTCTTTTTTCTTCCTCCATTTGAAGTTTATTTTGATGTGCAAAGTGAGGAACAGATTCAGTTTTATCTTTATCCACAGGCTATCCAGTTTTTGTTAACACTGTTTATTAAAAAGTCCTTTTCTCATGTGAATTTCACTTCAATAAAAAGTAGTTCTTTCCCTCACTGATTAAATGACATTTTTATCATATGCCAAGTTTCCACATAGATTTGGGTTTTTAAATGGAATTTCCTTTTCAATCAAGCCTATTTATTTATGTGTCACTACACTTGTAATTAGGCTTTTTTTTTAATACTTTTTTTTTAAGTTGTTGATGGACCTTTATTTTATTTATTTATATGTGGTACTGAGAATCTAATCCAGTGCTTCATACATGCTAGGCAAGCGTTCTCTCACTGAGCCACAACCCCAGCCCCGTAATTAGGCTTTTAATAATATGTTTTAATAGGTGGTAGAGGTAGCTTCCCCCTCATTCTTTTTTAGGAGTTTCCTGGTTCCTCTTATTCATTTAACTTTTTTTTTTTTTTTTTTCTTTTTTATTTTTGGTTCTGGGAATTGAACCCATGGGCTCTTTACCCCCCAAACCCTTTTTTATTTTTATTTTGAGACAGGTCTTCATTAAGTTGTTTAGGACCTTGTAGAGTTGCTGAGACTGGCCTCATACTTGTGATCCTCCTACCTCAACCTCCCCAGTTGCTGGAATTATAGGTGTGCACCAGCTGCTTGGCTTATTCATTTAATTCTAACAAGCTTTTAATCAACTAAATTAATTCTAGAAAATATATCAGTTTTATTGGAATTACATTAAATTTGTAAATTAATTTATAATAAACATTTTATGATGTTAAATCTTCCTTGAAGAAATATGGTATATTATAACTTGTATGAATCTCTTAAAGGAAAAATATTTCAGACTCAAGTATTGACCTAAATTATATTTAACATAATGTTACTTGTGATATACTACTTTTATTGTGGTAGTACTTATTGACTAGATAAACTGCTCACAAGATGATTAACATCACAGGGTGTGTTAAACAAATATTTACAATACTTGAGCTCACTGAAATAGCAACAGTAAGTGACCACAAAGTTATTACAGTAGTATAGTGTATACCATACCCTTTTTTTTTTTTATTTTTTTATTTTTTGGAACCAGGGTTTGAACTCAGGGACACTCGGCCACTGAGCCACATCCCCAGCCCTATTTTGTATTTTGTTTAGAGACAGGGTCTCACTGAGTTGCTTAGGGCCTTGCTAAGTTGCTGAGGCTGGCTTTGAACTCACGATCCTCTTGACTCAGCCTCCCAAGTCGCTTGGATTACAGGCGTGCGCCACCACGCCCGGCTATACCATACCCTTTTAAAAGGGTAATCCACTTATATCCCACATTTAGATGTTCCAAACACAGTATTGACTGCCAATCTTAAGCTCATACTGCTGTTGTATTTTGAAGATTGAATAAAAAATTATGTTGAATTTTCAAATAGTTCCAAACACACCAGACAAGTTTTTTATTCTTTTTTTTTTTTTTTTTACTTATTGATTCATTGAACACAAATGGAGTCCAGCTGTTGTTTCTCTGGTTGTACACAAAGTAGAGTCACACCATCTGTGCATTCATACATGTACACAGGGCAATGATATCTGTCACACATTCTGTTATTATTCTTACCCCCCCACCCCGACCCCACCCCTCCGTTCCCTCCATGCTATCCATCCTTCCTCCATTCTAGCCACCAAGTTTTTTATTCTTAGTCACTTTTTTTAACATGTCTCCCTGCACATACTTTACTGTGGATTTTTCCCAGGTGTAAGTGGAAATCCTCTCTGCATCGGCAAGCCATGTCAGTCATTAAGCAAGGGTTCTGGTCAGTTAGTTTTCTTTTTCTGGGCCTCAGAGTCATGGTGTAGTAGAAAGAACACTTGGCAACAGACATACTTGAGTTTGGTTTTTGTTTTTGTGGTGCTGGGCATTTAACCCTGGGCCTCATGCATACTAGGCTAGTGCTCTACTACTGAGCTATGTCCTCAGTCCCATACTTGAATTTAAATTCAAGCTCTATTCTTACCAGAAGTGGCTCTGGGCAAGTTGTTTTATGTCTTTGAGCCACTCTTACAATACTTGTCTCGCAAAGTTTAAAACTCTGATTGATATATACTGAACACCTATTTGTTTCCTTTCATAAAGATATGGATAGGATGATTTCTAATAACTTTATTCAAAACATGGTTTTCAGAAGTCTGCTGCTTCAGTAATATGTTATCACTAGTAATGAACACTCCAAACCTACCACAACTCCCAGCCAGCCATCTGGTTGCCTTCTTTCCATTCTCTTCAAAGTACTACTAATGAGGACATTTCAAAAGCAGTGGTGCTTTGATTTCAGTGGCTGGTCGTAATTAAGCTTCAGTATTTAGCCTCTATTACAAGATTCATAGTTTGGAGAATTTGTGACAACAGTGTCTAGTACTGCTACTGTGCAATTCATGACTCATCAGTAACTTAGCGGACTTAGTAGTCTAGTATATGTTGAAGGATATTAGGCCTATTGATTTGATGTTTACTTAAAAACATATGTATGTGTCGATATTTATTTATGTGTAGAGGTGGGGAGTACTGGGGATTAAATGCAGGGACTTGCTTACACTAAGCAAGCAGTCTATCACCGAGCTACATCCCCCTTTTAATTTTTTTATTTTAAGACAAGTTCTCACCAAGTTGCCCAAACTGCCTTGAACTTATGATCCTCCTGCCTCAGCCTCCCAAGTTGCTGGGATTTGTGTGCACCACTATGCCCAGCATACAACTTGTATTCCTTATTCCTTGTTTTCTCAGGGTAAAAATTTACTCCTCATTTTTCTTCCCCTTCTTCCTTCCATTCGTTCCTTAGTAGCTGGTCATATCATTTCGTCAGTTGGTCATTATCTTGTGGTAGACATGATCATATTGTAGGTGAGCAGTACATGCTCTGTGCGTCTTCCTTAGTCCTCTCTGGATATAACACTTACCCACCAACTTAAAATTATTGGCCAACTCTGCTTCTCAAGATTGAGCTTCTTTAGAGTAAGAATGTTGTTTGAATTTCCCTGGTACTTAGTATTCTGGTTATTTAAGCGCTGACCAAATGAGAAACCCAAATCTTGAACCTACTTAGCCTCATTCTTTAACCAGTTCTTTTCAGATGGCATAACTAGACTTTTACTACCTTTCTTCCAGAATGCTTGTTACACTTAATAGAATAACAGAATTTCTACTTTATTTCAATGCCAGCTTTTAGGTAAAAGATGTTGTAAATGCTTACAATACCTTGATTTGAGATTTCAAATACTTAAATAGTTGAAACTCATGTAATTGCTCTCTTTATTGTAAAGTTTCATTCCTGTTAGTTTTATTTTAATAAAATTTGACAATTTATCTCTTCCTTTTTGATTCCCCATATCTGAAAGCATTTCATTACTATAAGAAAGTAAATGTCTATTGCAATTATTTTCAAACTAGCCTCATTTTAGGATTAAGTTGTTTTACCTTTGCCCAATTTATCTCTTATTCTCTCAGTGGAAACTATTTTCCAAGGAGGTGGTACCTGCCCACTGGTGACTTCACCAAGTACAGGGACTTGAACAAACTGTGTTTTTCAAGGGTAGCATTTAAAGCTCTCCATAGTCATGTCCAGGCACTGTACATTACCCAGTTCACAATTAAAAAAAAAAAAATGTTTTGGTGCTGTGGATTGAAACCAGGTCTGTTATGTATGCTAAGCATGTGCCCTATCATTGAGCTACACCCCCAGTCCATCAAAATGCTTTTTGCACATGCCAATTGCCAAGTTTATTTTCCTCGCAATGCCTCCCCTTTTCTTCACTTTTTCAAGTCCTACCCATCCTTTAAAACTCATGAAGCTCTTCAACTACTGTAGCCTATTCATTTTCTCTCTCCCTTCTGAGTGCCTATAACACTTTTGTCGTTTCTACTAAATTGCTAATTTTTGTGTATTACTACTTGGTATTGCAGTTTTTATTGTTGTTCAGTCAAACTTATCTGTGATAATTTTATGCACATTTATTGTTTTTCCAATCAACTTAGAATTCCTGGAATGCAAGGGTTTTTGTATTTCTTTGTGCCTTCTAAGCACAAATAAATATTTTTTATAAAGTTTCAATTTAATGGACATACAGCAATCATCTAACATGAGTTCTGAGGCTTTTTCAGGTTAGTCTAGCTTACTTTCATCTTCCATTTTCTGTTTGTTGTTTTTTATTATTTTTTTTAGTTGTAGATGGACACAATACCTTTATTTTATTTGTTTATTTTTATGTGCTGCTGAGGATCAAACCCAGTGCCTCACACATGGCTAGATGAGTGCTCTACCACTGAGCCACAACCCAAACCTTGTTTATTTTTTTATTTTATTTTTTGTGGTACCTGTCATTTATACCAGTGATCAGAAAGTTTTTTCTGTGTGAGCTCAATAGTATTTTACGCTTTGCAAATCTTATAGTCTCTGTTGCAGGTACTCGACTCTGCTGTTGTAGAGTGAAATAAACAGTCACAGGCATTATGTCAATTAATATTGTATGGGGTTGTATGGCTATTGGTCTGTAACTGTGTCCGACAATGCTTTATTTGTAGACACTGAAATTTGAATTTCGCACTATTTTCTTTGTTGTTACTTATTAACAACTTATTAAATTGGAGTCCAAAAACTTCATACTGTGATCACATCATTTTCATGTCATTAAATAGTTTCTTTCCCCAAAAGAAACTATTTAATGAAATAGTTTCTTTCCCCAAAAGAAACTATTTAATGACCAAATTTTAAAAAATTTAAAAATCATTTTCAACTCAAGAGGATTACAAAAATAGACAGTGAACTGGACTTGCCCATAGGCCTTGGTTTGCCCACTCCACTTCAGTACTGTTCTGTACTGTTTCTGTCTTGAAGGAGAAAAAAGAAAGATAGATTTTAAAATCAACAAACTGGATTCCCTTCCTGGTTCCACTCTATAACAAACAACTGATGCAAGCTTGACATTCTTTTCTTTTTTTTTTTTTTTTTTTTTGTACTTGAGAATTGAACCCAGGGGGTGCTTAACCACGGAGCCACATCCTCAGCCCTTTTTATTTTTTATTTTGAAACAGGGTCCCACTGAGTTGCTTAGGGCCTCACTAAGTTGCTGAGGCTGGCTTTGAACTTGAGATCCTCCTGCCTCAGCTCCCCCAGTAGTTAGAATTACAGGCCACTACACTGGGTTTAATGTGGTGTTTTTTTGTTTTGTTTTATTTTTTTGTTTTGTTTTGTTTTGGGGGGAGTGGCAGGATTACCAGGGATTGAACTCAGGGGTACTTGACCACTGAGCCACATCCCCAGCCCTATTTTGTATTTTTTATTTAGAGACAGGTCTGACTGAGTTGCTTAGTGCCTTGCTTTTGCTGAGGCTGGCTTTGAACTTGAGATCCTCCTGCCTCAGCACTGGGATTACAGACATGTGCCACCATGCCTGGCTTAATGTTTTCTTAACATGGATAATGCTAGCATGACAGAGTTTTGAGGAGAAAATGAACTGGTATATATGTGGAATCACTTAAATTGTAAGATGTGATACATTGGAAACTTATTTACTTTATCTCATCAATTCTAAGATGCATTTCTTTTCATGTTTAAAATGATAATGGCTAGGCCTGGTCACCCACTGTAATCTCAAGTGACTTGGGAGGCTGAGGTGGTAGGATCCAAGTTCAAGGGCTTAGCAACTTAGTGAGACCTTGTCTCAAACTAAAAAATAAAGAGGACTAGGGATATAACTCAGTGGTAAAGCACCCCTGGGTTCAATTCCCAGTACCAAAATTAAACAAGTAAAAATAAAATGATACTGTCCTAATAGTGCTGTTGATCAGGTAACAGTCCTAAATTGATTCTTATTGCCTTTATGTGAGTGAACACCAAAACTAATATCCAAATTTTCCAGATAGGTGTTGACAACTTGAGAGACAATTTTGGCGATAAATATGAAGTGCTCTTATAACACTAAGAACTGCATCATTGTGAGGAGGGTAGGTGTTTAAGTCAGATGAGTTATGTAGTGAGTGTCAAAAGTAAGATAGCTTTACATAATTATAAAGGCAGCATATGGGCTGGTATTTAGTTTTAGGAAACACTCCATCACCAGCGTTCTTATGCGGCACAGAGAACTATATTGGTAAGAGTGATTCAGAAGAGAGTAGGACTCTAAATATGAAAAACTTTGTCAGGAGTACCTTAATTATTTTATCTTGCTCTTGTGAAAATGGAAAAGGGAAACTTTTTTTTTTACACTAGTAAGTGAAGTATGATTAATCTGTTGAAGTATAAATGAGCTCTTTTATATAAGAATAATTTCTTATTTTTACATAAAAATATAAGATGAAGGCTGAGGTTGTGGCTTGGTGATGGAGCACTTGCCTAAGCACATATGAGGCACTGAGTTTGATCCTCAGCACCACATAAAAATAAATAAAATAAAGGTATTTTAAAAATATGGGGCTGGGGTTGTGGCTTAGTGGCAGAGTGCTTGCCTAGCACTAGGTTCAATTCTCAGCACCACATATAAATAAGTAAATAGAATAAAGGTCCATCAACAACTCAAAAATATTTTTAAAAGTGTGTGTGTGTGTGTGTGTATGATGAATTCTAAGTGATAAAATATTGTGTTATACTTTATGGTACTTTGTATATAAAGTATTTCATCTATTCTACTAGCAACAAGGTTGTGATTTACCTGTTTGGTTTTACTTAATTTAATTGTAAACTCCTTTTGTATTTTCTTTACTTGTCCCCAAACAGCACGCATGAGCTCAGTTAACATTTGTTGAGTAAATGAATGTCACTTAGATAAAATGGAAACATGACATTTTTTCAGTAATTTACATTTGTCCACACTGAATTTATAGGGAAATAAATGAGAGGGAGGAACTATAGATGTGGTGAATATAGGAATTCGATTAAAATTTGTGATTATTGACAGTCTGTAAAAGTGAACTTGTGCCCTATTTATATTCCCCTGTGATTTAGTATTTATAAACCTGTTATTGTTTTAGAAAAATATAAAATGCGGAAAAAAAGAAAAAGTAAGAAAATAAGAAAAAGACAAAAAAAGAAAATACAGCTCAGGTTATTGTGAAGATTAAATTTAGATGATGCTTGTAAAGTATCTAGCACATATACATGCCGAGCTTTTTATATTTCATCTTTCTTATACCTTTAGTTAAACCAGCTTTTCCTTAAACAGTGAGAATCATGGTTGAGCTGGGTGTAGTGGCTCATGCCTATAATCCCAGAAACTCAGGAGGCAGAAGCGGAGGATCGCAAGTTCTGGGCCAACCTCCACAACTTAGCAAGACCGAGTCTCAAAATTTTAAAAAATTATAAAAGGACTGGGGATGTAGCTCAGTGGTATAGCACCCACTGGGTTCAATTCCTAGGTCCCCATCCCAAAATAAGAATTATGGTTCAAGATGTATTTAAATATTTAAATTCAATTTTCTTTGTTAATCACCTGAATTTCATATTTATTTAAATGGTATTTTATCATATTATGGATAAGTAGGCTGGGCACAGAGCGACCCAGAGAATTTACCAATATATCATAAATACTGTTAGGAGAACTCTGCTTCAGTATTTACACTGAATACTGAATAAATGTACTACTTTACAAACTTTTGGAATATAAACAAATCCATTTTTAAACTGGAGAATCTGTTTATTAACATTTTCACAGTTTTTTGGGAAATCATAATTTTATACTGTTAAAAAGAGAATTTGTACTTTTGCCTATTCCCTATACAAGTCAGTATTTAATAAGAATAATACTTTGGGGCTGGGGGTGTAGCTCAGTGGTAGATGACTTGTTTTGCATGCTGAAGGTGCTGAGTTCCATCCCTAGTGTTGCTTTAAATAAATAAAATAAAATAGTCCTTTGAATTTTTGTACCATTTGGTTTAACAGAATTTTCACACCAAATATCATCTTTGTGAATCCTTCCCTTCCCTGATTCTACCTCCTTATGTGCTATCAACTGGATATATGAACTCTTGTAGGTTACTCCTGTTATAACTGTGGTGTACAAAAACTACTTACCTTCCCTCTCCCTAACATGAATTGAGGGCAGGGTCCAAGTATAAATTTTTTTTTTTTTTTTTTTTTTTTGGTGGTGTTGGGGATTGAACCTAGAGCCTCACACTTGCTAGCACTGAACTAATGCCCAGCCCCCCAATATTTTTTTTTAAGGACAAATTTTAATCAATAGAAACTTCTGGCCTGCTTATTTCCCTAGTGCCCAGTAAGTATATCAAGGCCTGCCACAGCATACTAAAATGTTATTGAATAGGAATAATAATAATAATAATAATAATAGCAATACAGTGTAAGTTGTGACTGGAAAGAAGCTCAAAAATAATTACTCTAAAGATATTTGCTCTTTGCCTTTGAAATATGTCTTTTATTATAGATCATCAGGGCGTGCAGATGAGTCTGAGGAGGTGGTTATATGTCTGTTGGTCTGATATACACTTCACCAGAGACTTCCATATGGACTTCATTGGCTTTTAAATTATGAGTCTAAATCTACTTACTTTCCTATTATGGCATGAATAGTAGCTTACATAGATTCTGATTACTGGGTAAAGCCACACATGTTGATTATAAGGGTAAGCAACAGAATTAGTACTTGTAAAACATTAAGAAGCTTTGTCTGCCTTCTTGCTTTCAGTAATGGTATCAAAAGTGGCTATTTTTTAAATATTTGAGACTTGATAATTTTAGAAAAGTTGTCATTTATTTATTTATTTTAAAGAGGTGTAGTCTTGCTGTGTTGACGATACTAATCTTAAACTCTTAACTCAAGTGATCCTACCTCATCCTCCTGAGTAACTAGGACTACTGGCAAGTGACACCTTGCCCAGCTTATTTTTTTAAACTAGGGCTAATTCTAGCCTTACAGAGTTTTGAGAGGAAAACGAGATGGTATTTGTTTGGAATCATTACTTAAGTTATAAAGCATGAAGTAGAAATTTATTTACTGTATCTCATCAGTTCTAAGATATATTTCAAGAACAAGCCCAAGAACAATGGTGTTGGAATATTTCCTAAAATTTAATATTCGGCCCATATGCTGGCTTTATAATTATGTAAAACTAACTTTTGAACACTCACTGCTTAACTCATCTGACTGAACACCTGCTCCTCCTTACAAACATTTAGTTCTTGGTGGTTAAAGGAGCACTTAACTTTTTTTTTTTTTTTTTTTTTTTTTTTGTTTGAACCAGGGGTTGAACTCAGGGACACTCGGCCACTGAGCCACATCCCCAGCCCTATTTTGTATTTTGTTTAGAGACAGGGTCTCACTGAGTTGCTTAGGGCCTCGCTAAGTTGCTGAGGCTGGCTTTGACCTCGTGATCCTCCTGACAGCCTCCCAAGTCACTTGGATTACAGGCATGGCCCACCACGCCAGGCTAAAAGAGCACTTCACATTTATCTCCAAGATTTTCTCTCAAACTGTTAACACCTATCTGGAAAGTTTTGATACTGGTTTTGGTGTTCACTCACATACAGGCAATGAGAATCAATTTAGGACTGTTACCTGACCAACAGCACTGTTAGGACACTATCATTTTAAATAAGGAAAGAAATGTGTCTTAGAATTGATGAGATAGACTAAAAAATTTCTGTTATATCACTTTACAATTTAAATAATGCTTCTACAAATGCACCATTTCATTTTCTCCTCAAATCTCTCTAAGGCTCTTACTATCCACTTGTAAAGAATACAATGTCAAGCTTATATCAGTTACTTGTTAAAGAGTGAAGTAATGAAGGGAATCACAGCTTGTTGAAAAGGATATGCCTTTTTTTCTCTTTTAGCTTTTTAGGAAAAGAAGTCAACTCTTGTTCTGTTGGGTGACTAGTGGAAATAAATTTAGGCATTTTTCTTCTTAGACAAAGAATTCTGGTATAAGATTATAGCTCTTCTTCCTGTGCTGCAGCAGTTTGTCTTTATATATTTTAAGCAAAGTATATTTTTGTGTGGTCTGACTCAGCAGGTTGGAATTTCCCATGGATTAAGTATCTTATGTGAAAATGATTTTAAGTGAGGTAAGATTTCATTTATTTGCTTGAGACCACATTCTATAAGTACCCTGGCTCTAAATATCCTGCCCTATCTAATGCAGGACATTCTATGAAATGCTACTATTTCCATTTTGGGGTATTTAAGTTTGAACTCTTTAAAAAGGCCACCTGTGTTCTCTCTTAGAATGGTATCAGATAAACTTGAGAAATGTCTTTGATTCTTCCTTCTCTCTTCATGCTTCTGCTCCCTCCCATCATTATCATAACAATTGTAAAACTGGACTTTTTTCTTAGCTTCTCTGGTGCTCAAGTTTGCTGCAAGGGTCCTCTACCAATTACTCTCCCTACAGTACCTACCTCTTCCTAGTCATTTCTGAATGTTTATTGCCAGCTTTGATAATTTCAAGAATGAAGAACCTAATGTTATTTTGAAGTTAATATTGAGAATTGATGGAAGTGACCCCAAAAGTCAGATTTTAACTCAGCTAATTTTTGTTGTTTTGAATAAGTTATTTAGTATCTCTTGGCCTAGTTTTCTCATTTTCAAAACAGGGACAATAATAATTACCCCAGAGAGTTCTTGTAGAAATTTATCCACATTTTCTTCCTAAATCTCATTACAGTATAGTAATTTGGAAAAAGAGATAAAACCAAAAGACAAAGAAGAGGAGGAAAGACTAGAAATCAACAAAACTTAGGAAGACAGAAAGCAAGATGAAGAATATTAACTCACATAGCAGAGAAGTGAAAGGTGGAAACTACTTGGAGGAGAATGGAAATACAAGCTTATCCATATCACAAGGTTTAGGAATAATAGGTGCTAGGTACCTCTAAAAGGAGGCTGAAAGGTTTTTTCCCCCCATATTTTTTATTATTATATTATAGGTGCACATAATGGTAGGATTCGTGGATACATATTGTTATATGCACACAATATAATAATATAATTTGGCCAATATCAATCCCCATTCTTTCCCCTTTCCCTCTCCTCCTCCCTCCCCCTAGTTTCTTTACTCTACTCTACTGATCTTCATTTGATTTTCATGTGATTTCCCCAACCCACTCACTCTCACCTTCCTTTTCCATTCTCTTGAGAGAAAAAATAAAACCCTTGACATTCTGAGTTTGGCTTATTTCACTTAACATAATAATGTTCTTAAGTTCCTTTATTTATTTCCTTTATGGCTAAATGAATGTGTGTGTGTGTATCACATTTTCTTTATCCATTTATCTATTGACATATACCTAAACTGGTTTCATAGTTTGGCTGTGATGAATTGTGCTACTATAAACATGGGTATGCTTGTATCACTCTCGTATGATGATTTTAATTCTTTAGGATAAATACTGAGGAATAACTGGATTAAATGGTGGTTCCATTCCTAGTCTTTTGAGAAACCTCCAAACTGATTTCCATAGTGGTTGCACTAATTTACAGTTCCACCAACAGTGTAAAAGTGTTCCTTTTTCTCCACATCTTCTCCATCTTTTATTATTGTTTATGATCTTGATGGCTGCCATTCTAACTGGAATGGGTTGACATTTCCATGTTGTTTTGATATGCATTTTCCTAATTGCTAACTACATTGTACATTTCGACCAGAAACTATGTAACTGTAGAAGAAAACATAGAATCAATAATCCCAACATATAGGCAAATAAATGGGATGGCATCAAATTAAAAGGCTTTTGCACAGCAAAGGAAACATTTCAGAATGTGACAAAAGAACCTACAGAATGAGAAAATCTTTGCAACTATTCTTCTGAAAGAGGATTAATACCCAGAATATATAAAGAACTAAAAAAAAAAACACTCAGAAAACCTAATAACCCAATTAATAAATGGTCAAATGAACTAAAATGACACTTATCAAAAGAAATGCAAATGACCAACAAATACAAGGTTTTTTTCCCTCTAAGAGTTTTATAGTTTTAACTCTTACATAGAAGTTTGTTTCCATTTTGAGTTAATATTTTATGTGTGATGTGAGGAATGAGTCTAGGTTCATTCTTTTCATGTGCTAACCAGTTGTTCCAGCACCCACTTATCAGAAAGACTCCTTTTTCCTATTGAACTATTTTGGCACCCTGGTCAAAAATCCTTCAACCATAAATGTATGGGTTTATATTTGAACTCTCAAATTTTATACCATTGAGATATATATATATATATATAGATATATATATAGATATATATATATATATATATCCTGGCACTACATTGTCTTTTAATTATTATAGCTTTGTACTAAGTTGAAATCAGGAATTAATGCCTCCAACTTTGGTTTTTTGATTATTATTTGTTTTAGATCCCTTGAATTTCTGTATGAAACAGCTTGTCTGTTTCTGCAAAGAAGTTAACTGTAATTTTGATAGGCATTGCTTTGAATCCTTACATCAGTTTGTGGGGGAGAGTATTAGCATCTTAACAGTATTAAGTTTTCATATCTATGAACAAGGGATGTCTTTCCATTTTTTTATGTTATCTTTAATTTCTTTGGCAATGTTGTATAGTTTTCAGTGTACAGGTCTTACATTTCTTTAGTTATATTTATTCCTAAGTATTTTTTTCTTAACAATCCTACTGTGAATGGAATTGTACTCTTCATTTTATAGATTGTTCACTACTATTAAAGTATAGACATACATTTGATTTTTGTATATTGGCCTTATATTTTGCATCCTTACTGAACTTGATCTCACAGGTTTTTAGTGAATTCCTTGCGATTTTGCCCTAGATATTGTAGCATACATACTGAATAGAAAAGTCCAAGTTTTATCAATATCTCTGCTGTTCTTTTGAAGTAACACGAAAACTTTATGGAACCTGTGCCAAGTGGAATAATAGCACCTTGAAAATACTAAGGTCCTAATCCCTAAAATCTTTGAATATGTTTTTTCTTTTTTTAAACAAAGTGGAGGGGAATTAAAGTTGCTTATTAGTTATTCTTAAAGTAAATCAATATCCTGAGTTATCTGAGTGGGTCCAAAGTAATTATAAATGTCTTTTAAAGAAGGAGGTAGAAGAGTAGGTCGGAGTCTGAGAGAAAGCTGCTGCTTGTTTTTAGAAGTGGAAGAGGAACCTCCAAGTCAAGTAATATAAGCAGCTTCTAGACACTGGAAATTGCATTTAGATTTTTCATTTTGAGCATTGCAGGAACTCATTGCTCCTAGGTTGGTTATTGCTTGTAAGCGTTTGCGAATACATAGCTAGCAATTAGGACAAAACGATCATAAGTATATATGCATGTTGAATTCAGATTTAAGATCATAGGGTTGTTCAGGGCTGCAGTAATAGCTCAGTGGTACAAGCACTAGCATGTGTACGGCACTGGGTTTGATCCTCAGCACCACATAAAAATAAATAAATAAAATAAAGGTATTGTGTCCATCTACAACTCAAAAAAATTTTTTTAAAGAGTATAGGGTTGTTTACTACTTTGATTTTATGTAATTATCTCTTTTCCCTTACAATGATGATCCTTTTTTAAAAAATTTTTTTAGATATTGATGGACCTTTGTTTTTTATTCATTTATTTATATGTGGTGCTGAGAATCGAACCCAGGGCTTCATACATGCTAGACAAGTGCTCTACCACTGAGCTACACCCCTAGTCCACCATGTTAAACTTGGTACCTAATGACATTAATCCAGCTATCTACTTGTTTTATCCAAATATATATATCATGTTTCAAATAACAAATTATATTACCAGTAAAAACAACCAACAATATTACTGAATACTGTTTAAAATTTCTCCCAAGTTCTTTTTTTTCCCTTAGAGGAGAGATGTGCAAATAATTGAGTTTTAAAGTCACTTGGAATAATTTCTACTATATTGTTACTTGTTCCCTTTTTTGATAGTGGTTGTGATTGATTTTTTCAAACTGTTTAACATATTTATGAAAGAAAAGTTATTTAAATAACTCAAAAATAGAAATTATGTAGCAGTGTATATTCAGAAAAGCTTGGCTTCAGCCCTTTTCAGTGCCTTACAAGTAACCATTTTTGTTAGTATTTGTTTTATTCTTGTACTTTTTTTAAAAAGTACAAATATTTATATTTCCTCCTTTCTTTTCTAAAAGATATTAAACATGGTGTTCTACATATTACCTTTGAAGACCTGATTGCTCCTTATCAGTACATCAAAATCTTTCTCATTCTTTTTTTTTCCCCCTTGAACTTGTTATGTGGATATAACAGTGTTTTCAACCAGTCTCTGTTGATAGACGTTGTTTTTTTTTCCCTTGTTCTTTTCTACTTCAGCTGTACTGAAATGAACAAACTTACGCTTACGTCCTTTAGTATTTTGGCAGCTAGGGGTTGCTTTAATTGTCTTTAAGCTTCTGCAATTTTACCATAATATATTACTTCTCTCAAAATTATATGATTCATTGGACTTCTTGAATCTGTAGTTTAATGTTATATCAGTTCTGAAAATTTCAGCTTATTACCTCTCCAGATACTACTTTTATTCCATCCTCTTAATTCCTTTTGGAACTCCACTTTGACATATGTAAGTCTTATTTACTCCCCTTCATATTTCTTAGCTTCTTAGTTTCCATTTTTGTTTCTGTGTTGTATTCCAGTTGTATCTAGCTATGTCTGAACAAATTACTGTTGGCTCTCCCCTTCTGCAGATTCCTTATCCACAGAACCACGTAATTTTAGATGGAAAATATTTTTGGGGAAATTGTGTCTGTACTGAACATGTACAGTCTTATTAGTCCCTTTACAATACAGTATAACAACAATTTATGTAGCATTTACATTGTATTCCAAATTATAAATAATATAGAGATGATTTAAAGTACATGGGGGGGCTGTGGGTATAGCTCAATGGTATAGCACTTGCCTGGCATGTGTGAGGCCCTGGGTTGGATCCCCAGCACCCCATATAAATTAATTAATTAATTAATTAATTAATGAAAGGTCCATTGACAGCTAAAGAAAATATTTAAAAAATAAATAAATTTTAAAAAATAAAGTACATGGGATACAAATACTATGCCATTTTATGTAAAGGTCTTGAGCATCTGAGGATTTTGTTAACTGTGTAGGGTCCTAAAACCAGTCCCCCATGGACACTGAAGGACAGCACAGATCTGTGGTTTACCCTTAGCTCTACTTAATCTGTTAAACTTGACCACTTGTTTTAAATTTTAATTATTTTTAATCTTAAAGCTATATTTGATCAAGCACAGTAGCACATGCCTGTATCCCAGTGGCTGGGAAGGCAGAGGCAGGAGGATCGTGAGTTCAAAGCAAGCCTCAGCAAAAGTGAGTTGCTAAGCAACTCAGTTGAGACCCTGTCTAAATTAAAAATACAAAGTAGGGCTGGGGATAAAAAATACAAAGTAATGGGACTCAGTGGTCAAATGCCCCTGAGTTCAATCCCTGGTACCCCCACTCCCCAAAAAAGGTATATTTGTTTCAAATTTGTTTATTTTAATGTATTAAGCAGTTATATTTTATGTGATAGTTTTATTATGGGTAATCTTTATAGGTTTGTTTCCTCACATGTTTTTTGCTTTTTCACTATGAGGTAGTCCTTTGCCTTGGAGTTTTATCTTTCTGTGGTAGTTCTGGGCCCTAGAATGAAATTTACTTGTCATCACTTCTCAAAACTTATAGTTGAGGAAATTGAGGCTGATTAACATGCTAAAGTTCACAAAACTTATACTAACTTAACATGAAATTTAAACGAAAATGATCTGACTTCATAGCCCTTGCTATTGTCCATAAAACTGTGGGTTAACTATCCCTTTGCACAATATTATTAAGACTGCATATAGTTTTAATCAGAAGTTTTTAATTTTGGTGAGGTCCAAATCCTAAGTTTTTATCACTTCTGTTATTGGTGTTGTATCTCAAAAATTGTTGCCTAACCCTCCTATGTTTGGACCAATAGTGTTGACCCAAGCGCTACATAAACCCCTAGGCTAGCACAGACAGAAAACCTGTTATCGGGTCTCTTCTTCCACTTACAGAATTCTCTTCCTGTTTCTATTCTTCAATAAATCCAACGCTTAAACTCCAAAAAAAAAAATTGTTGCCTAACCCAACATCATGAAATTTTATTCTTCTACTCCTTTGTATCCTTCTCAGGGTTTTACAGTTTTAGCTCTTAGGTTTAGGCTTATGATCCACTTTGATTTAGTTATGTTATGGTATGAGGAAAGGTTTCAGTTTCATACTTTTGTACATGAATATTCAGTTGTCATAACATCATGGTTTGGAAAGACTATTCTTATCCTCATTGAATTGTCTTGGCTCCTTTTTAAAAATCAGTTGATGATAATAAATGTTATTTATGGACTCTGGAATCCATTCATTTGTTTTATTATATGTTTATCCTTACACCTGTATCACACTCTTGATTAGTATAGTTTTAAAACATTACATATTCTTTTACTGGAAACCTTAGTAGGTTTAAGGAAAGGCAATTATATTTATTAGCCTCAAAGCCACTTAATAATAGCAATTAATAAGTACTAAGTAGTTTATGTTCATTTCATACTGTCAGCAAATATTATGCATATCATCATTAATATGTCAGGTTTGTGGAATCCATTGGTGAAAAATGGAGAATGTTTTTGCTCTCGTGTATCTCTCATTAGTGCCAAGTTAGATGATGTGACTGTAGAATAACAAATAGAAAAATAGAATAATGTAAGAAAGTTAAAAAAAAAAGAACAAGCTCACTTGAGAGCAACTAAGCAATGAGAGAACTACCTTAATCCTCCTAACAACTCAGTCTATACCATAAGCCTTGGGAATTATACAGAGGTGGTAGGAACTTTAAGGAATTTGAACTCCTCTCTTATTCCAAATCATGTACCCCACCTTTGTATTCCTAGCACTTGTCTCTCAATTTCTGGAATTTTTAAAATTCTCAAAGCATTGGCCATATCCTCAACCATTTCATTTCTAGGATAAGACGCAACTGTCAGTATTTTTTAATGTTCCCCAGGTGATTTCTTTAGTACAGAAATTAAAAACTACTGACCTGGCTCAATGCCTGGAGCAGAGTAGACATTCAGTACAGCAAGCATATCATTGTTTTAAAAAAAAAAAAATGCATCCTGACTACCCAGCTGCTCCATTGTATTTATTTTCAATGTTACAATCAACCAGGAACACTTTTGTATTAAGTTTTTAAAGAAGCTTTGTCTTATACTTTAAAATATTTTATATTCAGCAGCATGCCATGTACAAGAAGATATCTGGCAGAAGTACTGTTTTGCTGCTGACAGAGTTCTGAATTTTCTCCATCACTGGGAGGAAGAATAGAAATGGAAATAGAGGATTCTTCCCATTTGCCATTCAAGGATGAAGACATAGTTCGAAAACATATATATTTTTTTAAATGTATTTTTAGTATGTGGACACAATAGCTTTATTTATTTTTATGTGGTGCTGAGGATCGAACCCAGTGCCTCACACATGCTAGGCAAGTGCTTTACCACTGAGTCACAACTCCAGCCCTCAAAACATATTTAATGGTTATTTTTGTTTTAAAATTTGTATTTTTTAATAATCATTGTCAAAAGGCAGAAGTTGAAAAGGAATTTCCCTTGCATTTCTCAGACATACTTCCATTCTCAGGAAAGGATCAAAGTTATATCATTGGTCTTCCAGAGAAATTCTAAACATACCTAAACAATTATATGTATTTCTCAATTTTATACAAGTGGTAGCATGTACATCATGTTTGTCCTTTTACTTAACAGTGTATCTTGGAGTTAGATACATGTGCAAAGATTTTTATCAATATATAATTCCATGTTTTTACAACTAAATATTATTTCTCTATATACCACAGGTCAGTCAGACCCCTGCTGTTGAATATTTAGGTTGTTTCCAACTTTTCTCTATTAGAAACAATGCTACATTGACTAGATAAATCATTGTACTTCTATGTGAATAGATGGTCAGATAAATTACTAGAAGTTCAAGATAGAATATTGCCAGTTTGTCTTCTGTGGCGGTTGTATATTGTTGGGAAATGACAAAAAAAAAAAAAAAAAGAAAGAAAGAAAATTCCCCATAAAAGAGTGTGAGGGGTTAAAGATTCAAAGAAGTAATAGTGATCAAGAATGATTATAGTAGGAAAGATATAGGATAGGAATGAACCTACAGCTAAGATCAGGGAGAGAAAATGAGAAGATTTTGTGGTGTGTATATACATGGAATTTATTTGTGATTAAAATATGCTAATGAATTAATTACATAAAATCCTAAAATTTTTACTCTTAAATCTATATTTGAGCTTATGTAAACAAATTTTTAATGTGATGCTTTATGATGGATGCCTTATTTCCTTAAAATACTCTTGCCATTTTCATTTCAGATTTACTTTTAGCATTTGTTGACCAAGATCTTCTCATGCATAACTACTTTTTTACTTGAAATGTCTCTCTCTCTCTCTCTCTCTCTGTTGTTGTTGTTTTTTTCCTTAGCCCTGGAAGAAAGCGGGACTTTTCCCCTGTTCCTTGGAGTCAGTACTTTGAGTCCATGGAAGATGTGGAAGTAGAGAATGAAACTGGCAAGGATATATCCTCTACAAAGTGATTTATTCATTAGTAAGCTTATGATGTTGTCCAAATCAGAAGATTTTTGTGTAGTTTCTAAAAGGTTCTTTGTTCCTGCTGTTTCATTTTATTTTCCATTTGTTTTTTATGCAGGATGTAATATTACCTGTAAGTCCATGCCAGTGTCTCTCTTGGCTATAATTGTGTAATACATGGGAAGATATTAGGAATCAAATTGCTGAAACTGTTATATCTCTTGGGGACCCAAGAGAAAGTTTCATAAGTGAATTGAGTTTACTTTCTAGAAATCGGGGACTATGTCCTCATTAGGACAAAGGGAATAATTATTTTTTTCATTGAAAATAATTTTTTTATTAGCTCTAGATTTCAAAAACAGATGGTTGATACCTCAAGAACATCTATTTAAGTTTCTTTTAAGTTTGAAAGTCTGCAGTCTTTAGCCTGGTGCTGTCTGGATTTTTTTAGTCAGTATTAATTATGACTAAATAATCAAAAACTTTAGTGAGGAAAAACTGAAACATTTTATCTTTAACTATTCATACACTTTTCGAGTTTACAAGAGTGGTTCAGAGGGTCCAGTCCTGCTCCTTCTGCATGGAGGAGGCCATTCTGCCCTTTCCTGGGCTGTGTTCACGGTAAGTAAGTTATTGATAGTAGAAGTTGATGTTGGTGCAATCATTGTTTACATCCGGTTAAATCTGACTAATTCTTTCTGTGCTCGTTCATATTGCTTGATATGAAATGGAGAGGATTCCAAGTATTTATCATAGTAGGTTCAAGATTACCTGTTCTTTAAACCAGAGGTTTGAGATGGGCCTTCGTGCCTTCAAACAGTTTGTAATACATACATACATATGAATGCATTTGGATTAGGGGAGGGGAATTCATGCCTTGTCAAAAGTGGGGGTCTTTATCTCAGTAATTTAAGTAATAGATAAGTAGCGATATTTTATTTCAGTGCTGTAGATAATGTGTTTCAGTTTGTTTCTTTCATAGAGCCTGCATGGTACTTTGCACATGGAGATATCTCATAAATATTTGGAAAATGTTTTTTCTTTTTTTTAAAGTTATGCTTTATTTTTTTATGGTACTTGTGTGCTCCTAGGAACTGAAAAAAAGTTTGACTAACAGTATTCTGGTCAGGAGAGAGGATATGTGTCTGTGTGAGTGCTGCCAGTTGTAATTCTTCCTAACATCCTTGACTCTGGAGTGAGGAAGCCCATGTGCAAGGAGAGATACTTTAAGGAAGATACTACTAACACCTGTATCTAAATTAAGCTGTCATCTCTTCTTGTGTGCATCAAATATACATACTTACTCTATTTACCGCTAGGGAAGCTGAAGGACAGAAATTGGGAGCAAGTAGGAATATAGCACTAGACAACTGAAGCCAGATGGCCATGGAATTGAGGAAAGCTCTGAACATATCATTTTGTTCCTGGCAGTAGGGATTATTGGAATTAAGTACAGAAGCACCTTCATAACTCTTTTATTAAACCATAAATTCTTGAGAACAGGGATAATGTTTTATTACTTTTTGTTTTCCAAATGCCTGTAATAGTTTTTGACACATAAACACTTATTTAACAGTTAATAAATTATTTGACTCTTGTTTTCTATTTCCTTCTCTTACTGTAGGAAAAACTATGTGATTTTGCCCAATGAGTTCCAGGCTCTCACCTGTCTCCAGACCTAAATAGAAATATAATATAAACCACTTGCATAATTTTAATTTTTTCTGATAGACTCATTAAATAAGTCAAAAGAAACAAATGATTTTTAATAATTTTACTTATTATTTATCATTTATTACTTTATTATATTTATCATTTATTATTTATCATTTCAACAGGTAATCAGTATTAAAATTATTGACATGTTTATTTGTTTTCTGTTGCCAATAGCACAGTACTACAGACTGGGTGAGTTATTTGGAAAGTTTATTTTGGCTGAGTTCTAGAGATGCAAGATAGAAGGATCACATCCGTTGATGGCCTTCTATCTGGCAGAGTCCTGAGGTGGCTTGGAACACCTGCTGTGAGACAGGAAGTACATAGGTGTGTGTGTAGTCTCTCTTCCTCTTATAAAGCCACCAGGATTCAATCATGGGGACTCCACAATAATGATTTTTATCTAATTGTAATCATTTTCCAGAGGATCCACCTCTAAGCACCATAGTCAGATTAAGTTTTCACCCTCTTAATATCTCACAATGGGGACTGAATTCCAATACCTAAAGCCCTGCAGGGCACTCAAGCCATAGTCACACAATAACAATATATTTTACATACTTTTTTCATACTGCCTTTGAAATCCAGTGTATATTTTAAGTGGCACACCCAGATTTTTGGAGGCAAAGACTATGGCTTATTTATGTCTGCTACATATTGTACAGTAAAGGGATGTTTTGTGCATGAATAGTAACAGCAACATGTAGCTATTTCTAATTTAACAGCTATAGTAGTAAATGTACTCTGTTGACCTGAATCATGGTCAGAGCTACCAGAAATGACTTTATGTGCTGTAACTTGGCTGGCTTTGTTTTAAGCTAACACACTGTCACTGGGCAGTTATCACATTAGAGGAAGAGAAGGAAAGAGATGCCATCTTAATTGGCATGTCATATTCACACCACTACATTATAACTTGCTAAGGATAGTGACTCCAGGCTCAGCCCTGAAAGTATTTGGCAAAAAGCAATGTGTGAATCGGTTTAATGAGAATTACATATGTAGGCCACAGGTAGCTTCACTGTGTTCTTTGAACTTTAGAGCAACTCCCTAAGACTCTGGAGCAAAATAGATCTAATGTTGCCTACTGAGACTCCAAGGCCCTTGGAGAGGAGAGGTCTAGATAAGACTAGAACAGATTTTCTCTGAAAACTGCTATTACTTTTGACCCTAAGGGAACAACAATGCAGTAGGAGTGAAATGTGATTTCTATTCCCTGATTTTTACCAGTACTAGTAGTACTTACACATTTGATCAAGCCTCTTAAGTCACTACTTTCTAAATATAGTCTCTGCCCATTTCCAGGTTTCTTTAAAGATTATGTAAAATGATAGATATGAGCTTTTTGTAAATCATAAAAATTTTATGCAAATATTCTAATCTATTTGTTGACATGTATTGATAGTAAATATTTTAATTCTATAGATAGGAAAAATGAAATAATATAGGAAGTATCTGGCACATAAGAGGTGACTGATGCATAACTGTACTGACATTAATATGTATTAATGTATGTAACAGAGGAGGGTATGATTAACTTGTGGTGGACAAGAGGACTACAAGGAAAGTTTCATAAGGGAGAAGACATCTGGACTGGATTTAAGACTGAATAGAAGTTGGATTAGTAGGGAAAGCATTCCAAGGAAAGATAAACAAAATGGTAGTGGAGAATTGTAACAGTGAAGTATGTTTTGGAAAGGGTAAATAGCTTGGTTGTAGTTTGAATGTAATGTATGAGGGTGGGAACAAAGAAAGAGGTGACTAGAGAGATCCCAGGCAAAATTGTAGGAAGGTCTTATAAACCTAGTGAGGGAGTTGCCTCTTTAGTTACCTTTTAGTTTAGGGTAATAGTAGAGAAAGCTCTTTTTAACCACACTCTCCCTCCCCCATACACACTAAATATATTTTAGGCATTTCAAAATTAGGGAGGGAGTATAGACCAAACATGTTTTGCTTAAAGGAAGTTCATAACAGTTCTGGAGAGTTGAATCTTTTTTTTTTTTTTTTTTTTTTTGGTACTAGAGATTGAACCCAGGGGTACTTTGCTACTTTTTTACTACTTTACCTTTCCCCGAACTATATCTCCAACCCCTTTTTAAAAAAAAATTGAGACAGGGTTTTGTAAATTGCTGAGGGTCTCACCAAGTTGTTGAGGGTGGGCTTGAACTTGTGGTCCTCCTGCCTTAGACTTCAAGTTGATGAGAATGTTGATATACACCTATATAATTATAATTGTGTACCACTGTTTTGGGTAATGGGAAGCTATTGAACAACTTTATAAAAGGGAAACACTCCAAAGCATAGGCACAGGCAGTGGCTTCCTCAGTAGGACTCCTAAAGTTCAGGAAATAATAAAAAGAGTCAATAAATGGGATTTCATCAAACTAAAAATCTGTATAGCCAAGGCAGCAACATGAAGAGAGAAGCTACAGAATGGGAGAGAAATCTTTGCCAGCTACTCTTCCAACAGATGATCCAGAATATATACAGAACTTTAAAAACTCAAAACCAAAAAAACACAGTAACTTATTCAATAAATGGACAAGTGAAATAGGCATTTCTTAAAGAAGTGCAAATGGCTGACAACTATGTGAAAAAGTGTTCAACATCTTTAGCCATCAGGGAAATGCAAATCAAAATGCACTTAGATTCCTTCTCACGCCAGTCAGAATGGCAATCATCAAGCATATAACAACAGGACTTGAGTTGTGGCTCAGTGGTAGAGCACTTGCCTAATGTGTGAGGTACTGGGTTCAATTCTTAGCACCACATATAAATAAATAAAAAGATCCATTGACAACTAAAAAAAAAAAGAAAGAATAAAGAATACAATAACAATAATTGCTTGAAAGGAAAAGGCAACACTTATACAACACTTGTGAAAATATAAATATAAATTAGTACAAACACTGTGGAAATCATTATAGAGGTTCCTCAAAAAACAAACTGGGTCATATGTGGTAATGCACACTTGTCATCCCAGTGATTTGGGAGACTGAAGCAGGAGGAGCCCAAGTTCCAGACCTCTACAATTTAACAAGACAGTATCTCAAAAAATCAACCATAAGACTATTCATACATCTCAAAGCAGGTTTTCTTTTTTTCTTTTTTGGAACTGGGGATTGAACTCAGTGGTACTCTGCCACTGAGCCACATCCCCAGCCCTATTTTGTATTTTATTTAGAGGCAGGGTCTCACTGAGTTGCTTAGTGCCTTGCCTGTGCTGAGGCTTGCTTTGAATCTGAGATCCTCCTGCCTCAGCCTCCTGAGCTGCTGGGATTGCAGGTGTGCAGGTTTTCTTAAACTTGACCAAAAGAAATAAAAACCATAAAGGAAAAATTGATTAATTTGACTTTGCCAATACCAAAAACCTCTGTTAAAACAAAGCTGTGACCTGAGTTAAAAACTTTAAAAATACTTTCAATATAAAAAACAGGAAAGGGTTAATATTTTCATTATTTTTAAAAAGGAGGGAAAGCTACAAAGCAGTAAAAATAAAGACAATCCAGTATAAAAGTGGGCAAGAGATAAGAAGTGTTAGTTCACAGAAAAGGACACAGAATACTAAATTGGCTGAAATTAAGTTTGAGGATAGTACATGTTTGTGATGATAACTTATTTCTCCACATCTTCACCGATATTAGATAACACCCTTCAAAACCTGACTTGTCAGCTACAAAAATTGTACTGATATTTTCCCAGTCTAACTTCTCAGGAAGATAATTTGAAATTATCTGAGATACTTTGGTTAGATATCAAAGTAATCCAGAAACATGATATTACTACCCAGGTGTCTTCTCCAATCTCAACTCTTATTCTTTGTATTAATTAGAATTACCCGAAGAGCTCTAAAATGTATAGATAACCTTGGCCCCTCCCCCACTTCACTTAAATCAGAATTTCTGGTGGGTTAGTGACTGGGTAGTATAATTTCCTAAAACTCCTTAGATGATTCTGCTATGCAGTGTTGAACACCACCTGGAGTCAGGTTACTTGTATTTGAATCTTGGGTCTACCATTTATTAGCTGTTTAGCCGTGGGTCTTCACCTATAAATGATGAAAATTATGTCTGGGTATTAAAGACTTGTGAAAGAAAGTTTGATAATTCATTTGAAGCATTTATATTGGTGACTGGCATGTAGTAAGATATAGTGAATATTAGCTATTACTGATATTGTTGCTATTATTGCTAATACCACAAAGTCTAGTAAGAAAATGATTAGATGAGTCTAGTTCTTAAATTGCTGCTTTGCCTCATTCCACGAGTAACCAAAATTGTACCATTTGAGATGTTCTGAAGTAATTACCATAGACATGCTATGACAGTTTTTCATTATCTGTAATGCATGTGTTACTCTGAATTTACTTTGCTAATTTATTTTTTCTTGTCTTCCTCTGCATACTAGAATATAAACATCATGAGGGATACTGCCTCTTTTTCATTAATCAGTTGATGCTAGTCATCAGTGTCATTTAGAAAGATTTATTAAATATGTAAATGAAAAATCTTTTTTAATATTCTCATCGATGCCTTCTGATGGCACATATGATAGTAAATCATTGCTTTCAAACTAAAAGTTGAAGATGATAGTACTGGCTTAAAATGTGTATTTTGTTTGTTTTATAAGTCTAGTTTTAACTTAATGTGGAGCAATCAAGCAAATTTGACACTATCTTTGTGCCTGAACATTATGTCTAAAATATGAATTTGTTTTTGGCATTGGAGGTTTTACCATGACCATAATACATTAAATAACTCCTGTAGGTGGGCCTGGTGGTGCCCGCCTGAAATCCCAGTGACTTGGGAGACTGAGACAGGAGGATTACAAGTGTGAGTCCATTCTTGGCAATTTGGTGAGATCCTGTCTCAAAATATAGAAAGGGCAGGGGATGTAACTCAGTGGTAAAGCACCCTTGGGTTCAGTCTCCAGTACCAAAACCACCAAAACAAAACCCAAAACAAACAAAAAAAACCTCAGTTTTTCTGAACAGTCAAGTGTAGTAGAATTTCAGTACATTGTTGCTTTTAAAAGTGTTCATTAATTGGGAGTAACAAAAGTAGAATCAATTGATTTTCTAGGTAATTTTTAATTGTAATTTAAGAATCTGACTTGTTTTGTGATATATTTTGACTTTTATTTTGGTGACTTACCTTCATTCTAGTTCTGTTTTTACTCCTAGCTTTCTAGGTGACCCTGGACAAACAATATCCTTTCTCTTGACCTCAATAAAATATTAGGTTAGATTAGATAGTTTTCCTATTTTATTCTTAAGGTTAAAAGATATTGCTGACATTTACCAACACTAATTGTGATGTGTGATAGTCAGAGAATGTAGTTCACTTGAGGAAGAAGATCCCCAGTTTTTTAGGTTTCTTTAAACCTCCAAAATTATACCTCTCATTGTATTTCTTTTTTCAATATATTCTTTATTTAACTGTGGCACAAGCTTGTACGGCTATATCTCTTTTAGGTGAATTGTTGGTGGATTTCCTGACTGGTTTCAAGATCATCACATGATTTAAGTGTCATGTTTGTGTAATATCCTGAGTCAAGATATAAACTGATTCACGGTCCTTATCTAGGGGATTCTCTATCCAGGGTAATAAAAAGGTACCCAAGGAATGTGGATGAAAATCATAGGTAATAGTAGAGCCAAGAGAGTCATTGCCTAAAGGTGCTTACACTGTATTTCAGGAAAGTCTAGGAAGAGTTAAAGTTTAAAGAGGGATTTAGGTGTAAAAGCCATATTTGAAGTTGAGACAACCAGTGTTGCTAAAAATGCAGAGAATCATTGTTCTTTTATTTTGCTTAAAAGTGAAAATTTTTCTGTTGATTCTCTTGGGTTCCTTGAATTCTAATCGCAGTTTATTTAATACAATTATCATTGTATCAAGGCAAAATTTGCTGTCCCATCTATATCTTACTGCATTTTGTTTTCCTTCTAGGCAGCAATCATTAGTAGAGTTCAGTGTAGGATTGTGGCTTTGGATCTGCGAAGTCACGGTGAGTGAAGTTCTTAATTACCCATTGATTTCAATGACATAGTCAACAAGCCCCATTGTATAAACTTAAATATTATAAGTTATAGTATGGCCATAAAATAACCCAGTGTACTTGTTGTGGACATTTTGGGGAAAGTCCTAGCTTCCAGCTAGGCTTCTGTAATTATCTTCTTTGGAGTGGCTAACCATAAAGATATGTCTGTAATGTAGATAATCCTTCTAAATTCATCATATAAAATCCTCATTTCATTGGCAAAGACAAGATATTTTAAAAAGGAATATTCTTGCTTTTATAATTTTGTCCTTGGAAACTTTACTTTTAAAATATTTTCTTTTTAGGTGAAACAAAAGTCAAGAATTCTGAGGACTTGTCTGCAGAAACGATGGCAAAGTAAGTAACTGAATATTGCTTGTTTATTGTAATTTTAAATAATAGTATCACATTATCACTTTGCTGATGAGATTGTTGGATGATTATTAACACTGATAAAATTTTATTTCTATTCTCCTCTGTTTTTTGTTTATCCTTACTATATAATCTTAAAAGAAACTTCCATCATGTGATGGTCATATGTAAAACACTTGGAATTTGTTCAAGTTTAGTTTGTGTTAGCTTTTGAAAAGTTTTCTTCTGTTGATGGAGTTGAATAGAATCTGGATATCTGTTTTGGACCCATGCTTGGAAAAATAGTTGAATGTAAGAGGCATTCAGAATATGTTAAGGTGGATATTCTGTCTACATTCTTCGTCTAATTTCATAGATGAGAACAGGGTATTAAAGAATAACTAAAAATACCCTGGACCTCAGTGAATGAACAATGAATGTAGTATATACAGTGGCTCTCAAATGTGCTCATTCATCAGAGTCATCTGAGAAGCTATTAAAAATGCAGATGACTTTGTCCTACTCTAGACCTGCTGAATTAGTACTTTCAGTGGTAGGATCTAGGCATTTTTATTTTGATAAAGCTTTGTAAAGGAATTTGATTCAGACATGACTAGTATTAGAGAACCACTGGCTTTAATAAGAATAAATTCCAAGTGATTGAATCACAACCACCTTTAACCTGGGTGAATATTTTGCAGTACTAGTGATTGCGGTACCAGGAGTGCCTTGCTGCTGAGCTATATCCCCAGCCTTTTTATTTTTTATTTTGAGACAGGGTCTTGCCAAGTTGCCAAGGCTGGCCTCGAATTTGGGATCCTCCTGCCTCAGTCTCCCGACTCGCTGGGATTACAGGTGTGCGCCACTGCGCCCGACCTTTCCTAAGCTTAGACATGAATATTAAGTTAGTATAGTTTAGGCCCTGTTTACCTTCATGCATAAAGCAAATATCATAGAGTCCCTCCAACTCAGTTAATGTGTACTTTAAGGAAATGTAGACTTTGATGTCTTCTAGAACATCCTTTTATTTTGCTCATTTTATCTGTTATTAACCAAAAGTTTCTTAGAAGTGTTTGAGAATTATTCTGGAAAGTATACATCGATATTTGTTCTAAACTTCAGTCTCTTCTTTTAAAAAAAAAAAAAAAGTATCCCAAATCTCATCAAACATGATTTTAGATTAATTAATTAATTAATTAATTTTCTGATCGGTCATTTTGATATATAGATTAACTTTGGAATACTACCTGCTTTTATTTTTCAGAAACTCTGTTACAAACCCTGTTATTTACTGCAGAGGTCACTTGTTATCTAATCTTTTTTCCTGATGATTTCTAGTAGTTTCTAAGCAAAGGCATCATGGTTTTGATTTTATGGAATTGCCCCAAATTCGTAGTGTCCTATGCCAGTGAAAAAAGATTTTATACATGCTTCAGTGAGGTAGCAGGAATCTAAAGCTCTTTTAACATTAGTAAAAATTCAGTAATATGCTGGGTGTGGTGGCACATGCCTGTAATCCCAGCGACTTGGGAGCCTGAAGCAGGAGCATTGCAAGTTCAAGGCCAACCTCAGTAATTTAGTGAGACCCTGTCTCAAAATAAAAAGAGTTAGGGAATGTAGCTCAGTGGTAAAAAAGAAAGAAATTTGATAGCATTTTTTTTCAGTTGTCAGTGGATCTTTATTAATTTATTTATATGCAGTGGTGAGAATCAAATCCAGTGCCTCACACATGCTAGGCAAGTGCTCTCCCACTGAGCTACAATCCCAGCCCTCAATAGCATTTCGATAGATCCAAAAAAGTTAATTGACTTGGCCAAACTTAGAGTTGGTAAATATGTCCTCAGTTATATCATCTGTAAAATTTAAAATAGCAAGAAAGACCCTTTTAGATAAGGCCGTTAAGCAATTTTATTAGATGATATTATTAGAAAGTTCTTAGCACTTAACAGGCCCTTGTCTTAGCCATTTTCTGTTGCTCTGAATACTACAGACCAGGAAATCTATAAAGTTTATTTAGCTCATAGTTTTAGAGGCTGAAAGTCCAAGAGTATGGTGCTAACATCTCACAAGGGCCTTCAGTATGTGGGAAATTGCATAATAATTTACACTTGTATAGCAGTTTACTCTTTCAGAGTAGTTTATATGCACTTTGCAATCAATTGTCAAAGTAATCTAGAGAAGTAAACATTCTTACCATCATTTTATAAATATTGAAACTTATAAATGTGTGGAGGGCATCACATGGTAAGACAAAGCAAGAGAACCAAAGGGCTCTTTTTCACAGTACTGCTCCTGTGATAACCCCTTATCCATAATACCCTATCTACTTCATAAAGTCCTACCTCTGTACAGTTTAGCTGTTATCATATGAATTTGAGGGAGATATTCAAACCATAGCCATTCTGAATAAATATGAGTTCTCTTTTCTTCTCTTCACATCATTTTGTCTTCCAGAGATTTTTTTGTTTAGTATAGAAGCAGCCTGGTATCAAAGAAGCTTGGACTTTCTCAACTTTATTATCTTTTTAGATGATTGCCTGAACTGCTTTACTTTCTTTCTTAGCCTTTAACTCTAAAGGAATTTATTTATTTATTTTTATTTATTTATTTTTTTTTGCGGTGCTGGGGATCAAACCCAGGGCCTTGTGCTTGTGAGGCAGGCACTCTACCAACTGAGCTACATCCCCAGCCCCCCTAAAGGAATATTAAACTATTATTTATTTTCACTTATAAAGTTTGGTGGCCTTCGTATCTCCTATTCACATTGTCTGCAGCAGCTACAGCTGCCCCATTCACCCTTGTAACTATTGTATGAAATTTTAAAAATTAGTTCCTTCAGAATTAGTATAGTAACATTTGCTTTTGCTATGAAGAATACTGTAGAGACCATATTTGAAAGTTTGTGTCCCTAGGTTGACACCTGCTATGTTGTGTTAACACTGTGAGAGTGCTTTTGAAGTATGTAGTGGAATTCAGCAAGACAAAATCTCTTGAAGTTGACTGACTCAATCATTTCCCAAAGAAGGAACTAGAGCCATTGGTCTCCAGAAACACATCTATTGTTCTTATTCTACCTAGTGCTATAGTTAGGAAGACATGCATGCAAATAAAAAACAAAGTTCATACTTCAGCTTTCTTTTTCAAAACTTCAAAGTTTGACTTTGTTAAACAGATCCTCTTGTAATTGAAGACTACAACAAAAGCCAATAAAAATTAGCTTTGAACACCTTCCTAGTTTCTTGGAGCACTGTACTTACATTTATAAATGTTCATTTTTCAAACAACTATATGTGGGAAATTGCATAATAATTTACATTTGTATAGCAGTTCACTCTTTCAGAGTAGTTTATATTCACTTTGCAATCAATCGTCAAAAGTAATCTAGAGCAGTAAACATTCTTAGTATCATTTGATAAATGTTGAAACTCATTGTCTGAGAGGTTAATGAACTAATTCAAGATCACATAATAAAAATAGATTGAGGCTGGTACTCATCTTATAACTCCAAACTTCATTACATTATAAATGAGAAAACTGAGGTATAATTAAATGATTTGTCCAGAGCTTTAAGCTCAGGTTCAAAATAAAGGCATATATTTGTGTAATTGTACTAAGTGTGTGGAGCAGTAAAAGTGTGATGTAAAAAAATTTAAAAATTTGGGTTCTTAGTCTTTAACTTGCTATTTATTAGGAAAGGTACATGTGTGGCTATCTGCAGAGATAGATACTAGGGGACATGTTTACATAGGTATGTTTGTTAGATGGCCCTATAAACCTTTACCATCTCCAAAGGAAGGATCTGGGAAAGAAAACTATTTTAACAGAGTTGTCAGAGAGCATTCCTAGCTTTGTTTTCCCCATCTCTGCAGAGATGTTGGAAATGTGGTTGAAGCCATGTATGGGGACCTCCCTCCTCCAATTATGCTGATTGGACATAGCATGGGCGGTGCTATTGCAGTGCACACAGCATCGGCTAACCTGGTGCCAAGCCTCCTAGGTCTGTGCATGATTGATGTTGTGGAAGGTAAGTTTTCTTAGTACTGAACAAATCAAAATCAATGACTTATAGGAGCTATTTCTGGCAGATTATTATCTTGTTTTATTATCAGTTTCATCTTGAGATATGTCTCAATTTGTCTTTTTTTGAAATTATATAATCCTTTTTCCATGTCATCAGAAACTCTTAATTAACATCCTTTTATAGCTAAACAATATTTTAATCACTTAATCATATCCCATAATTTTATTTAACCATTTAAAAAGAAGCTGCCATACCTTTTATGACCCAGACTGAAAAGTCACACTGTTACTTGTACATCCTGTTTATTGTGGAGGCAAAAATTATTGAGGGCCATATTCAAAGCTGGCTATCACATTAGTCTTTGAATTTTCTTAAACTGCATCTTTTTTTTTTCCTAAGCATTATTGAATTCTGCTGACATCTGGGGCAGATGTATAGAGTTGACTTAGTAAGTGTAAATGGTCAGAATAAGTTAAAGGCTATGGTTAATATTTTTGTTTATAACATCCAGGTACGGCCATGGATGCACTTAATAGCATGCAGAATTTCTTACGTGGTCGTCCTAAAACCTTCAAGTCTTTGGAGAATGCTATTGAATGGAGGTAATTCACAAATAATATGTTGTCTCAATTTTCAATGTTAGATTATAGCTTTTCTTTTTTGTAAGCACGAGCACTAAAATTAAAGGAAAAAAAGTAATTTTCCCAAGCTTTATTGTAATAATATGTGAGAAAATATTTAAAGACCAGAATTTTAAAAAAATATATTTAAATATTTCAGAATTGGCTAAGTCATCTAAAACCTCTCCTTTTCTAATAAATTATAATATTTTGTAGGGTCTTGGTGATTACAGATCATCAGCTATGTAGCCTTCTGCTTCTAAGGTGAAAGCTTGGACTAGGGTACTCTAAGTCCTCTTCCATCTCTGATACTCTATGGTTCTAGATTCACATACAGGATGGGTATAGGTTCCATTCTCTAGAATCTGTTTGAGTTTTTTAGTTCTTATAAAAATTGTTGGCAAAATTGGCTATGGCTTCTGCTTAAGTAAAGGCTGTTCAGTAGTAAATTCATTCATTCAGTCATTTTTATTAAATATTTACTTAACACTTACTTAACACTTAAAGGATGAAGATTCAGAGATGAGTGAAACACTTCCCCTCCCTCAAGGAGATAAGCCTTGAGATAGAATATCTTCCATATCCTAGCCTCCTACCTAATTCTTCAAAATCTGTCTCCAGTTCCTTCTCCAAAAATGCTTTCTCTTACTCCTCCAAATCACCAGATCACACTCTCAGAAAAATTGCTAGAGTCCTTTGAGTTTATTATTATATTGCACTGTTTACTCCTAGTGTTCTAGTCCTCCTTTAAAGGATATGCTTATATTGTTAATTTTCATTATTGCCTGTCCCATTGCCTTTCCTACATCATAAGGCCAGAAGCTGTTCTCTATTTCTTTTGTACTTTCACACAGCATACAGCATACTGTTGTCTGCCCTAGAAGACAGAACATGTCTATTAACTGAATCAGATATATTAATTGGAAATTTAGATGCCATGTGGTATATGTATCCTAGGGAGTTTTCCTAGGACATAAAGTCTCATGCTAGAGTATGACCTGCCAGAATGATGTTTGTATTTACTGAGGTTGCTTCCTCCATTCCTTGTTCAGTACCATAACACAAGATTTATGTTCTCTCAGAACCACCAAAGATCTATCTTGGGTAGCCACAGCATTAATGCAGCTGCTGCCAGACATGTACCACAGGTGCCTTGCCTGCTTCTCAGTAATAACCAGTGAAACAACTGTTACCTAAAATCCATCCTTTTCCCCAATTTTTAAAAATTTATTCTGCAAATCTTTTTTCTAGTATGTAAGATATATACCTGTTCAAAGAACAGTGTCCATCATCAAAAACAAAACAAGTAAATACACAAATACAATACAATAAAGAAAGCGTAGGAATTATAGAAGGGCACCCAATCCATCCCGGGTCATGATAGGCCCTGTGGCAGCTGCAGAATAGAGTAAGGTTTCTGTTAAATGTTAAGATGTTCTGGCAGGGGCACTAGAAAAGAATATAGTTACTTTAGGTAGAAGGGAATAAAGGGAGGGGAAGAGGTATGGGATTAGGAAGGATAGTAGAGTAAAACAGGCATTATTACCTCATGGACGTATTTGACTACATGACTGATGTGATCGTACAACATGTTCAGTCAGAAAAATGAGAAATTGTACTTCATTTATGTATGATCTATCAGAATGCATAAATGCATTCTACTGTCATGTATAACAAATTTTTTAAAAAATGTTCTGGATTCACTGATTTTTAGAACCTACTTTAAGTCCAAGAATCATAAAGTAGGTTCTAATATTATGAGGTATTTAGTGATTTTGTTTTATACCCACTGGCCATCTGAATCAAGTTTATGGCTCTTGGCCATTTTCTATATTCCAGATTAAAGAAAAAATTTATTGAAATCCAGGGTCAACAGATACTGCTTTTGTTCATCATCTTGCTAATGAGAGATAGTAGAGTATAATCACTAAGAAGGGGCTTTGAAAAGTCAGACAGGGAGTTGCATCTTGGTTCCACTGCTCTGGCTCTGAGGAAAATAAAATAGAAAGAGCAGGAAATGGGGTGATAATGGAAGTTGGTTAGGAGGCTATTGTAGGAGTTGGGAGAGGATGGGAAGCTAGACTAGGCAACAGAAGAAATAATATAGTCAGATGTGTATTTCAAAGTTTGAGTTGAGAAGACCCACCTATGGATTGAATATTGGGAGAAAGAGGATTGCCAGGAGGGAACTCAAGGATGAATTATAGCAATTAGATGAACAGTACAGACAGAAGTCAATTGGGTAGAAAATAGGGAAAGGGAATTGGTTTTGGATGAACTGAAATGCTTATTACATATGTAGGTGGAAATGTTAAGTAGGAAGTTGTGTATACTAGTTAGAAGTGGTTGAGCTACAGACAAATTGGAGAATTGTCATCACAAAGATAAAATTTAAAGTGGAAAGATTAAATGCAATCACCTGGGGATAGAATTTTGAAAAAAGATTCAAGAGTTGAGCCTTGGGATATTCCCCAGTATTTAGAAGTTAGGACGAAGATCTAACAAAGGAAACTGGAAAGTCACATTTGGTGAGGTAAAAGGAAAACCACGAGGGTAGAGCACATGTTTTTAAAAGGAGGGAGAGAGCAACTGTGCCGGATGCTGCTGAGAAGTCAAGTAAAACGAGAATCAAGGGATGACCATTGAATTTGGCATGATAGAGGTGGCTGTGACAAAAAAACTCAGGAAGTGCTAGATAAAACCCTTATATAAAGCTGTGGATAATGGTACATGCCTGTAAACCCATCTATTTGGTAGGTTGAGGCAGAAGGATTACAAATTTGAGACCAACCTCAGCAACTTGGTGAGAACCCTATCTCAAAAAAATTACAAAAGGGCTGAAGGTGTAGCTCATTGGTACGTGCCCTGGGTTCAACCCCTGGTACCAGAAGAAAAAAAATCTAAAATCTAAATGGAAATATAACAGAGGTATTTGATAAATATATTACAATATATATTAACAGACATCGAGACAGAGTTTATGATTAGAAATGCTTGTAGATATATAGGTTCAGTGGTGGTTGAAAGATTAGGTTGTAGTTCTGATTGCTTCTGTTTATCATTTAGGTAAGAAATAATATCATTATCTTGGAAGGGACTTTAAAATTTGCATGATTTTGTGTGTGCATGTGGTACTGGAGATCAAACCCCAGGACCTCACACATGCTAGGCAAGCATTCTACCACTGAGCTACATCTTCTAGCGTCTAACTTACAGGATTTTTTTAAGCTAAAAAACTTAGAGATGGCTGGGGATATAGCTCAGTTGGTAGAGTGCTTGCCTTACAAGCACAAGGCCCTGGGTTCAATCCCCAGCACTTAAAAAAAACCAAAAACCGCAAAACTTAGAGATGTGTTTTCCTGGTGGCCTGCTTCAAGCAGTGTTTCTAGTTCCTCCAGGGATATGCAGTCATTTTGCTTTGCCCTTAAGTAAACAAGTGTTAAGATTACTCTGATAGTCTAAGCTCTATAGCATGGCATGTGTCTTTGTTTTATGCTATTGTCACAGAATACCACAGGCTAGACAATTTATAAACAATGAAAGTTTATTTGGCTCATGGTTTTCAGGGCTGGAAAGTTCAAGTCCACAGAGCTTGCATTTGAGGGCCTTCTTGCTGCATTCACTGTATGATAGCAGAGGGCATCATGTAGTGAGATAGTACAAAAGAGAGCCAAAATCACTTTTATAACAGACCCACCCAAGATAAGGATATTAATCTGATCATGAGGGCTGAGCTCTGCCTAATTACCTCTTACTGGTCCCACTTCTCAGTGTGCAAGGAGCTAGCCCCTGCCTACCAATCCTATTCTGTCCTGCTCCCCCTTTGCTTTCCAAACCTGCTTCTCCCTGTATTTGGCTTTCTAAAATCATCTTCCTGCTGACTTTCACATCAGTGTCTTTGTTCATGATATGCTTTCTGGCTACAATGCTCTGATCAACTTTTATTTTCTGATTAGCTTCTTCTGTTCTCATCTTAGACAGGACCTTTGGGGAACTTTCTTCAGCCTCTTTATGCAAAATAAAGTGCTTCCTTTGAACCTTGCCTTATTGCCCATAGACCTCACACATAGTGCCCTCGTGGTAAATATCTGCAGAACTGAAATGGGTGTAATGTCTTTACTTAATTTTTACTACCTGGTTTAGAGATAAGATAGACAAGGGAGAAGGAAGAGTGGTAATTTCCATAGTGAGCAATATGGATAACCAAAACTTTTTGTTAGATCCCACAGAATCTGCAGAATTACTCATTTGATTCTAGTGATGTGATGAGATCAGTGCTGAGTAATCTCTCTCCTTTCTCACTTTTGTCTCTTAGTGTGAAGAGTGGCCAGATTCGAAATCTAGAGTCTGCTCGTGTCTCCATGGTTGGCCAAGTCAAACAGTAGGTCTTACTTTTTCCTGTTGGGCTGGTTAGAAGCTGAATCATGGTGAGGAAATTACAGATTGCTTTTTTTAATCTTACATTTATTATACCATACTGGCATATTGCCTTCATTATTTTACGTAATTTTACAGGTGAGTTCATTTAGGCCAGCTGTATGGATAATTTTTTCTTTTTCTTTTTCTTCTTTTTTTTTAAGAAATCCCAAAGCCAGTTATTATTATCTGTATAATACTGAATTAGATTAGCACAACTCTAGGTGTTGAAAAGTGAAGCATTCCAGAAAGTCTGCATTAAAAATTAAGTGTTCACTTTTGTATTGGCAGCTATGGTTTCATTCTCCTTGTAAGCCAAACCTCATTGTAAGGAAATTATAATATAAAATCACTACATAACCAGAGTGAAAGTTGAATTCTAAGGGTGAACTAAGATTATTTAACCCAATTGATCTTTCTTGATAGACTTACATCGTCTTGGGTATTACTGTGTAGTCACAAAATAAACTTAAGATGAATTGAGAAAATGTCCAACAGAATACATAGGAGTACAAGAGTTAGATAAAAATAATAATGGCATTATTGAGTGCTTACTATTCACCAGGCACTGTGCAAAGTATTTAATATAAACTGTCTTTATTTTTAAAACCTTGTGTTATGGAAAAATCACAAACATGTTGGAATAATACCATAAACCCCAATGTACCCACTGCCCATTTTTACAAATTTACTAACTTCTGACCAGTTTTGTTTCATCTGTGTGACCATTTACTTCCTTCACACACAAATATTTTGGAAGAAATTGCAAATATAATTTCTTCTGTAAGATTTCAGTGTGCTCTAAACCATAAGGTTCTGACTTTTTAAACATAATCCCAATGATACTATCACACCTTAAAAAATTCCTGAATATCACCAAAATCTAATCAGAACCATATTTCCGATTTGTTTAAAATTTTATTTTAAATTTATTTATTTTTAATAAATAGTAGTTGATGGACCTTTATTTTATTCATTTGTTTACATGTGGTGCTGAGCATCGAACCCAGTGCCTCACATGTGCTAGGCAAGCGTTCTACCACTGAGCCACAACCCCAGCCCCTAAAATTTTATTTTTGATTTATACATAATTGTGCATGCTTATGGGGTACAATATATTTCAATATTTGTTTATTTTGTGGAATGACTAATTCTAAATAAGCATATCCAGCACCTTAAACATGTATTTCTTGGTGAGAGATCATTCAAAATGCCCTCTTTTGAAACAGTACATTATATACTACATTATTGTTAGCTTCAGTTACCCTACTATGCAATTCATAGTTTTTTAAAGTTAAGATTAGAATCAAAATAAGGTAGATACATAATCAATTGGCTAATACTTTTAAGTATCTTTTAACCTACAGGTTTTATTTCTATTTTTCTTTTCCTTGACATTTATTTACTGAGGAAATTAGCTAGTTATTTGTTCCATAGAATTTTCCATAATCTGGATTTGCTGAGTGAATTCTCAAGGTGAAAAAAATACTGTTTTATAGGTGAGGAAATGGAATTTCAGAGAGAGAATTTAATTTCTCAAGACCACACAACTAGTAGGTGATAGAACTAAGATTCAAACTCTTGTGTATTTGACTTTAAGGCCTATAGTATGAATTGGTATGCCTAAAAGACATTTTCAGTAGTATAATATCAGACAGATATAATGCAGAGGCTTTAAAGGAGATATGAGACTGCCACTCTTCAGTGCTGAAATTTTTTGAGCTGACTAGTATAAGCAGTGATAAAGCATTCTGTGAGGAAGTTATATGGCTTTATGTGGGTAGTTAAGTGAAATTTTTATTTCAAGTGGTGTTTTTCTTAATACTGATGTATGATTATATATGTATGTGTGTGCCTGGTTTTTGTCAAGTAGATACCTGTAACTTTTCTGCCCTTTTTAATTTAGGTAAAATTGCCCTGAACCTTCTTATCCACACAAGCTTTGGAAATTCAAAGACATGTTTCTTTGTTACACTCTTTTTTAAAAATCACATCAGTACTATATTATAAACGTGAAATTCAGCACCTCACAGTTGGTAGAAAACCCTCACTTAACAAAATATCTATGAATGTACACTTTACTAAAGGTTTTGTAGAGAATATAAAGAAGTTATCATTCTTAAAAATCTCCACTGACCCTTCAGTTTATCCCAGCCTCTTTATTTTCCATCTTATCTTCTCTCCTTTTCTCCCTTCTCTCTCTCTCTCCTTCTCAAGGGCAAAAATAACAACTTCCTCTGTATCATGTAGAGTAGACTTTGATACTGGCTGCTACCCAGGCCCTTGGGATTTTTTACCTTTAGCACTTCTCAAAGTAGTTTTTCATCAAATTCTTTCTAAAAGGAATTAAGGTGCCAGCTGCTCATATAATAATAATAATTTTTTACCTAATTACATGATATGAAGACATACCCTGGGGGGGTGGGGATACCAGGGATTGAACCCAGGGATGCTTAACTACTGAACCACATTCCCAGCCCTTTTTTAAAAATATTTTTAGTGCTGACTTTGCACTTGCAATCCTCCTCCCTCAGCCTTCCAGACCTCTGGGATTACAGGTATGCACCACCATGCCTGGCAGTCAACACCATTTTTAAGAGAAATCACCCAGCAATAATAATGGGTTGAATCAGATGGTCTAATCAAGCAAGGTTCAGCTGGCCATGGTTGTTCTAATTGCCAGTTTCTATCAGCTAATTAAAAAGTAGGCCAGGCATGGTGGTGCATGCCTATAATCCCAATGACTCAGGAGGCTGAGACAGGAAGATCACAAGTTCAAAGCCAACCTCAACAATTTAGCAAGGCCTTAAGCAACTTAGTGAGACCCTGTCTCAAAATAAAAGTAAAAAGGGTCGGGGAGGTAAGTCAATGGTTAGACACCCCTGGTACCAAAAAAATGAAAACAAAAAGTAGGATCTTTTACCATTCTGTCTGAGTCTTGTTCTACTGTAAACTGAGTACAATAGGAAAACACCATGCCTTGGAATTAGCTGAATTTGCATATCAGCTTAATCCGCCCATAATCCTGGACAATTATTATCTCTTCAGGGCTACTCATTATGATTGTAATGATAATTGCATAAAAGAACACCAATAAAACTCTTGTCACCATGCCTCAGGAAATGGTTTTTCTTTTTCTGTGGGTCCATATTGGTACAAGAACTGAAAACCAGCCCTTAGAGTACAGTTACATATTGGCCATGTTCTTCCATATTTTCACCTTCTCCTTCTCCCAAGAACATTTTTAAGTTTTAGCTGAGACTGAGATTGTGGTTCAGTGGTAGAGTGCTTGCCTAGCAAGCGTTGAAGCACTGGGTTCCATCTCCAGCACCACAAAAAAAAACTAAGTAAACAAAATAAATGTATTGTGTCCATCTACAACAAAAAATATATTTTTTTATGTTTTAGCTAACATTTGATTATAAAAGACCATAAGGATGGGTATCTCTGAAACCGTTTGTGATAGAAAAGAGATATGTAATAGTACTTTTATTAAAAAATCTAGGTGTGAAGGAATTACAAGTCCAGAAGGCTCAAAATCTATAGTGGAAGGAATTATAGAAGAAGAAGAAGAAGATGAAGAAGGAAGTGAATCAGTAAACAAGAGGAAAAAGGAAGATGACATGGAGGTAGGTGAAGATCTACTGTCTTTGAAAGGTAGGGTAGGAGATGGTTCTAAGTGTGATCAGCTATTTTAGAAGACAGAGACACCAGCATAAGAGATACTTAGGTTAAATATAAGATGTAAAGCACTGTCATAGTTTTGACCAGTTGCAATGTAAAATCTAAAAGTATATTATCTCCGCTCAAACAGAACTGCTTTCTCACCAGACTCTTTCTCATCTCTGTCCTTCTGTTCCTATAGTTTCTCATGAGAAAAAGCCCATTTCTTACCTGTTTACTCTAAGCCCATCCAGATCTACTCATCTTTCAAGCTCTGTCTCCTTGGGGATGTTTTCTGACCTCAATTTATCAGTCTGTCTCTAGTACAGCACCTAAAGTTGGTATGAGACAAACTTAGTATTTTTTTTTTTAGAAATTGTGCTTGTTAAATCACAGTACAGATCATCATAAATCACATTAAAAAATATTATGATCTCCTGTTAGTCATCTCTAGGTCGATGGCCCCTGTTGTCCACCACTTGTGCAAAAATTTTATCCCAAGCAAACAATATGTGTATTCTCAGGGCAGAATTTATTTCAGGGTTGTGTGAGCAGTGTTTTGTGAGTACTGACTGAGCAGTTCATTTGAGGAGAGTAGTGGATAGAGGTGCTTTTTTCTTGGAAATGTCTAGTGACTATGAGTAGCAGACTTTCTGGAATGGATTATAAATATCTTCCTAATGACAGGTAATAGGCTTGGTGTAACCACATACTCCTTTGCTTTTATATATGCTACTATTAGCAAGGAGAGGACATTTTTTAATGATATTTTTAATTTAATGAGAATCTTCTTGCCATTCTTGAGATCAGTGATCAGAATAATACTTTGTATATCTTCAGAGTTTGCAAAAATATAAATAATACATGGTTTCTTTGGCCCTCTCAACACCCTGTGAAGTGAGGGGACATCTTCCATATTACAGTATTGCCACTGAGGCTCAGAAGTTGAGTCTTTCTCAAGGTAACCAAACAGGTGTTTAGTAGATTTGAGACTTGATATGGTCTATTACTTCTTACCTTTTATGTGCTAGGACTATACTGAATACTTCACATCTGTCAATTCTAATTCTCATTTTGGGTCTGCATTGTAGAAATTATCACCATTTTTGTGTCTCAGGTACAGATACTTTCCCAAGGTGACACATAAAAGTTAGAATTAAAATCACCAAGATCCTCTGATTTTCAGTTCGAACTCATTTTTTCTTTGCACACTTTATTATAAGCACCATTATATGATTTTATAAACTCAGTTTTGTTGAGAGGACAAACTGAAGTGCATCAATTATCCATTAGCCATCACTTCCTATTTCTCCTCAACTCTCCTAGCCCTAGACAATCACTAATCTGCTTTCTGATTTGATAGGTTTACCTAACCTGGACATTAAATATAAATGGAAGTATACAACATGTGGTCTTTTGTGTCCTTTTACCCTAGCATAAAGTTTTTAAGGTTCATCATGTTGTTACATGTATCAGTCCTTTGTTTCTTTTATGTCTAAAAAATATTCCATTTTATGGATATGCCACATTTTTTATCCATTCATCAGTTAATGGACATTTGGATCGTTTCCACATTTTTTTTTGTCTACTATGAATAATACTGTTGTGAATATTTACTTACAACTTTTGTGTGGACATAGGTTTTTATTTTTCTTGAGTACCTATACCTAGGAGTAGATAGCTGATCATATGGTAAGTATGTGTCACTTTTTGAGGAACTGTTTTTCAAAGTGCTGCAACATTTTGCATTCCCACTAATAGTGTCTGAGGCTTTCAGTTTCCCCATATCCTTAACAACACTGTTACAATCTCTCTCTTTGTTTATAGTCATCCTTGGGGGTATGAAGTGGTAACTGGTTGTAATTTTGATTTGTATTTCTCCAACAGCCATTGATGGTGAGCATCTTTTCATGTAATTATTGTCCATCTGTCTCTCTTCATTCTTTTGTATATGGATATTTATTTGTATAGTTACTCAACACTGTTGAAGAGATTGTCCTTTCCCCATTGAGTGGTATTGTATTCTTGGCAAAGATCATTTGAAATCACACATACATGCACACAGGGGATAATTTCTGGGCTCTCTACTCTCTTTCCTTAGTCAATTTTTCTTCATGTCAGTATCAAACTTTTAATTTCTTTAACTTTGTAATGGTTTGAAGTCAGGAAATATGAGTCCTCCAGTTTCATTGTTTTTGTTTGTTTGTGTTTGTTTTCAAAATTATTTTGGTTATTCAGGGTCTTATGAGAGTTATATGTTTTAAGATCATAAAAAAAATCTTTGAAAAATGCCACGGGGATTTTGATAGGGATTACAGTGACTCTGTAGATTTGTTTAGCTAATATTTGATTACATACCACGTGCCATCCACTTTCCAACTGTCAAGATAAAACATGTTGACATGTTTTCATATTTGTGTCATATTTCCTCTTTTGAATTATGATTGCAGGAAGATTATCTCATTATCATAAATCAAAATATGAGGAAAAAATTCTTTACCAACAAATCAACCTGTTTTCAATTTTGCCATCTGTTTTTTTTCCCTAACGTACACACTTTTTTCCAGCAGTAATTCTAACCTAGATGACATATTATACTCTTGTCTCTTTCACTTAATACTGTATTATAAATATTTTTTCATCCTACAGTCTGGTCTTTGTAATTATTCTTTTGTTGTTGTTTTTGCCAACAAGTATAAGAAAAGTTCAGTCTTGTCTCTACAATTTACCACTTTGTAATCTTAGAAATTTCCTGTATCATTAAAGCTAATAGAAGTAGCTGGGCATGGTGGCATGCGTCTGTAGTCCTGCTACTCAAGGCGCTGATCATGTGAGCCCAGGAGTTTGAGGCACAACACAGTAAGACTCCATCTCTTTAAAAAAGAAAGGAAGGAAGGAAGGAAGGATGGGAGGAAGGAAATAGAAGGAAAAAAAAGAAAACTTTGGATTATCTAAAAATGGAAATTACAACCTATATAAGATTGCTGTAAGGATTAAGGGTTTAATAAAATGCCTGGAATTCAGTAGGTCCTTAGTAAGTGCTAGTTTCCTTCCCTTTTCTTTTCCTAGGGACCTAGTTTTTATCCTGTTCCTCTAGGGGTGCCCCTCAGAGACTCAGAACTTGCTCTTTTTCCTCCAGACCAAGAAAGACCATCCATATACCTGGAGAATCGAACTGGCAAAAACAGAAAAATACTGGGATGGCTGGTTCCGAGGCTTATCCAATCTCTTTCTTAGTTGTCCTATTCCTAAATTGCTGCTCTTGGCTGGTAAGTACTTGTGTGTGTGTGTGTGTGTGTGTGTGTGTGTGTGTGTTAGTCAGCTTGGCAATAGTAACAAAATACCATAGATTGGGTAGACAACAGATGTGTATTTTTTCAGTTTGAGAATCTGAAAGTCTGATATCAATAAGATTGGGTTCTGGTAGGGATTCTTTTCCTGGTTTGCAGATAGTTATCTTCCCACTGTGTTTTAGGTGGACCAGAGGAAGTAAGAGTGAGCTTTCCCTACCCTTTTGGCCTCACTTAACCATTATTACCTCCTGTAGGCCCTAGCTTCAAATACAGTCACAATAGGGGTTAGGGGCTTAACATGAATTTTGGGGGAACAGTTAAGTCCATAGTAGTATGAATATATTGTCACCCAGGTATAACCTTGTTGAAACTATTAACCAAAGTTAATGGAGTATCATCTTCACTTATATCTGTGCCCTTTCTCCTCTCCACATCCAATTCCTACACCTAACTAAGCATAAGTATCTACTGGGATGGCCTGATTTTGGCCTAGCTTTTGTACCTGGTTAAGACCAAGTCCCCCTAGAGCTAGATCCTGTGGCCTAAGGATAGTCTAACTATTATAAGAATCAAAACAGTAAAACCTTATTTCCAGAAACCACTTTAGATGAGCAAAATGATTGCAGGGAAATCTCAACCTGGAAAGTTCTACCTGGTGAAACTATACCTTGTAGAATTAGGATCAGCATTAATGTGAATTGAGGATGTCATTATGTTTACAACTTTTTCACAATTTTACTTAATATTTGAAAAGCAAAACCTATTTCACAGGATCTTTTCCAGAAGGTACTTATGGATTCTCTTGTTTTTGTTCTAGGTGTTGATAGGTTGGATAAAGATCTGACCATTGGCCAGATGCAAGGTAAGTTATCCACAAATTATGCCCTTGGACTCATTTTCTGAGGGCAGAGAAATAGGTAGTCATATGGAAATTAATATTCTGAGATGGTAAGGTACAATGGAGAGAACAGGAACTTTAGAGTAAGACTTATCTTTGACTTTTATCTCTACTTCTGACCCACCATATTATTATGGGCAAGTGTTTCTCTTTCTAAGCAATAATTCATGTTTCTTTCTCTCTCTCTCTCTCTCTCTCTCTCTCTCTCTCTCTCTCCCCCTCTCCCTCCCCCCCTCCGCCCCCCCCCTCCCTCCTTCTCCCTCTTCCCCCCCCCTTTCTCCTTTCACTCTCCCCCCTTTTTCATCTAAAAATGAGGATTATAAACTATGTTTCAGAATTACAAGGATTAAAGTGAGACAATGTGTTTGAAAATTAGAAAGTACTACATAGGTGTATAATATTATGAACAGAGATATTCTTAATACTGATCAATGCTTTTCTTGTTAAATATTTTTAGGAAAGGGAAATGTCCAAGAAAATCCAGATAGCAAAAGGTATAGAATCTGTTTAGAAGATAGCATTGTGAATTGGTGAAAGCAAGTGCTCCAAAGCTAAGAGAAATGGGTTTTGGGTTTTGCTTTCCTAGTAATTGTTTTACCCTGAGCAAGTTACTTGACTTGCCTCAGCTTCAGTTTTCTTAATGTGTGAAGGGACAAAATTGATGGCAGTCTCAAAGGGATTGTGAGGTATAGTAAGCAGGAAAGTGACATGTTGAGCATTGTGCACAGGTACAGGTGTGTTGGCCATATAGCATTGGACACAGTGGGACCAATTTTGTGGAGTTTCTTGCTTTAGTATGGGTAAAAGTCCTCGTGAAATTGAAGTCAATAGATCTTTGACATCTTTGAGGTGATGGGAAGAAGAGGTGCCAACTCCTAAACCATGGTTTTGGGCTTGTTCTTGTCCTTTCTTAATATATACAAGATTCGAGTAAAAAAATGTGGGAGAAGTAAGAGTCCGACAATGCCCCCATTAGATGCTCTCCTATTCAGTATGGACTATCCAAGGCCACTTCCTCTTTAAAAAAGTATCCCATGAGTATAGACCATAAATGGCTAGGTTGAAGGATATTCCATAGAACAAAGGAAAATGGCTGTCTGCATAGATCTTAAGCTACAGCCTTCCCAACACTGTGTTCAAACCAGCTGAATGTTATAGGATTCTAGAAACCTACCACTTATTCATGGTGTGACTTGGATCAATAGAAATATTCCCACTTCATAAAACAATTGTGGAAATAATTGTGAGGATTATTCATGATCATGTTAATTTATGTGTGCCCAACCCAGTGTTATTAGCATGTATGAGTTCTCCCTTGTTACTTATTCCTGTTCTTTCAAAGAGGAATGAAAAATACATCCATAGTCATCAGAGGCTGACCTCATAGATATTCCAGTGGTTTGGGGTCTAGTCATTTGTTCAGAGATTCATTCATTTATCTAAGATTGAAGCATCTACTCAGTGCCTGGTCCTATGTTGGGTCCTATTAGGGATATAGAGCAAGTAAGAATACTTGCTTTCTTGGGGAGGCAAGCACCAGTGGCATGTAATATATAACAAAGAGGTACACACACAGCTCTGTTTGGATCCAAATGCATTAGTAGTAGTACCTTAAAAGAAAGGTGAGGCAGCTTACTACAGGAGGAAGGGCCTAAGCAGGGCTTTACTGAATGAAATGGTCTCAATTTGTCCACTAATGAAGCAACCTTAGACAAGACACTTCACCCATAATGATCTCAGTTTCATGATCTCAAAACAGAATTTCAGTGTTTATCCTGTGTAATCTTACAGGGTAGATTTGAGAATCAGTTTTTAAAATGGATAGAAAAAAAAAAGAAAAAAAATAGGTAGAATACATTGAACACTTTTTGAAGCACTGTGTAACCAGGGTGAGAACCACAAAATGGGGGCTTGCCAGGACTTCCAGAGCTTATTTTGTAAATGAAAAATCTGAGCCACAGAGTCTGTTCTTTCTACCTGTGGGTGCCCTTGGTCCCTTATCCTTTATCTCCTTGGGGGACCTTCTTTATCAGTCATCTCTATACTTTCTCCCTCCCTCACTCTTGTCAGTGTTGGGGATCAAACCCAGGGCCTCACACGTACTAGGCAAGCTATCTACCTCCAGTCTACCCATCAGCCATCTGTTCACCCTTTTAACATTCCACATTAGTTGTGAGTTTAGTGTTCAAAGGACAATGTAAGAAAGTACTTAGTATAGTGTCTGACAAAAAAAAAAACCCTCAAATGTTAACTTTTGTAATAATAAATATTACACGTGCCCATTTTATCATAGGAGCTACGTGCTGTATTTAAACATTGGTTTTGGTGTTTTATTCCTCCACTGGACTAAATCCTGAGAGGATAGAATCTGTTTCCTCTGTGTCTTGCTAAAGTAAATGCACATAAAATAGGTATAGAAGGAAAAAGTGAAGGGAAAATGATTGGTCAAAGTTACAATTACATTTAAAAAAAAAAAGAGTTACAATTACAGGTATTAATATCATCATCAAAGACTTGGTCATTAGGTCAAGAGGTTTTGGGGGAAAATGTTCCTGGAATGACCTGTGAAGCTGCAGAGGTGGTAAGGAGAGGACTCTATTAGTCCCTGAGGTTGCCTGGCTTTGTTTTTCTCCAGGGAAGTTCCAGATGCAAGTCCTACCCCAGTGTGGCCATGCAGTTCATGAGGATGCACCCGACAAGGTGAGTCTGGTCTCAAAGATGTAGAAGGACAACTGTGAGAGGAACCTTGGATATCACAGAAGATAGGACAATCTTCTTGAGTCGCAGTCTGCATTACCTACAGCAGCTGCTGTGGGGCCTGTGTAATTCCACCAGCTCCCCAAACCTCTCCCTGGCAGCTGCTCATGGTCTGGGCTTTGTGAGTCTGAGCTGAGGAGCTGCTGACACCCTGCTGTTTTATACAAGGGCCCTGTGGTTAAGGTCTTAAGCTCTATTTCTCCATTACCCCTAAAATCCAAATGGAAGAAGGGATGATGGGGTAGAAACTGCACCCTAAACTCCAGTCATAATTGCGAATTAATATGGGCTCCTCCTGTGGGGAAAAGGTGCCTTATAACTGAGGGAATAAATAAGCTCTCATTCTTCCTGACCTGTCTGGAGCCTTCCTTGGCAAGGGTGGTGGAAAGCAGTCTCCTACCCTGGTCCTTTGCTCTCAAGCAGCCCAGACTGATGGGACTGATGAGGATACCACCAAGCCTGCCCCTCCAACAGAAACTCACAGGACTCCAAGGCTAAACACCATCACTCACCTTCATATGACCTGGAATCTCTTCCTTTTTCAGGTAGCTGAAGCTGTTGCCACTTTCCTGATCCGGCACAGGTTTGCAGAGCCCATTGGTGGATTCCAGTGGTAAGGATGTACAAGGGTTTATGAGCCCCATGGTGCTGGCCAACTCAATACACAAGCATTTGCAGGGTTGTCAGTACTCTGCCTTACCTCTGCCTGGTTTGGGTCACCATGCCCCTCTCCCTTCTCCTCAGCAAAGGGCGTGGCGTGTGTCTTTCTACAGAGCCACATGGGTTGTTGGCATGCTGTGGTCCAGTGAACTATTGCTGAGACCACAGTTGAGTCATGCCTTGTCTCCCACCCCTCACTGCAGTTGTGCATTTCTTCCTGAAGTGCTCCTTCTCAGAGGAGGCTGGGATGGAAACTGGTCTTTACCAGAGAAGTTGTCTGTGTTTTCTCCTGCCCCACTGCTGAGCAGAGCTGAACAGGCCATGAGGGGAGTTTGAGCGGGGTTTTTAGCCTTGGCACTATTGACATTTGGGGGTGGGCAATTCTTTGTTGTAGGGGCTCTGCTGTACATTGAAGGATGTTTAGCAGCACCCTGGCCTCGCCTGCTAGATGGCAGTGGTACCTCCTGTACCCAGTTCTGACAACCAGAAATGCCTCCAGGTATTATTACAGCATCTCTTAAGGGAGGCAAAAGTGAGAACACCACTGATCTAGAGGGAAACAGGAGACCAGGCCTCTCATCCCAGGAAACCCTTCTTCTGATTAGGGAGACAAAGTTGGACTCTGTTGAGGAGGAAGGAGAGGCATGTTGACCTAAATCAGGTGGTTGTGACCGACTTCATGGAGCTCCTACTTTGTGCTGCAAAAGGCCCTTGGTTCTGAGAAATCCAGTCAGCTTGATGAGTTACTCCTGCTGGTGTAATGCCTCTTATTGTATTGTTGTTGTTGTTGTTATCATCATCATTATTATTATTTTTTATTCTGGGGGTTGGATTGAACTCAGGGGTGTGTTATCACTGGACTATATCCCAAGTCCTGTATTTTAATTTTGAGACAGGGTCGTGCTAAGTTGCTGAGGCTGAACTCTGTCCTCCTGCCTCAGCCTTTCTAGTTGCTGGGATTATAGGCGTGCACCACTGCACCTGGCTTGGAAAGCCTATTTTGATGAGGTTCAGAGGAACTTGCTCCTTACCCTTAGAAAGTTTGAAGGAATGTTTTCTGCCTTGG